>QVRM01000908.1:0-45247 GCA_003439945.1 Dermanyssus gallinae
TGCAGGCAGGCCGTATCGTACAATAGGGACAATATTTAGCCTGAATATATTTAGCGCTGTTTTCAGGTCGATATCTCGAAGTTCACCGAGAAGCATGACAGTTGCTGTTGCCCTGGCTAGTATTATCTCGACATGTCTGCTAAAAGAGAGTCTTGGTGTCAATGTAACGCCGAGGCTGGCGATCGCCAATGCAGTTCCATTAATTTTGATGCGGCGGTCGGCTGCGGCGTATGCCCCTCCTTGACTAAAGCAAAAGACTTTTGTTTTAGCTTTGTTGATTCTCAGCTTGTGTTCTTTGCACCAATTAACTATTTTGTTTAGGAAATACTGCAGATGTTCACGCGACTTTGCAAGAATGACTAGGTCATTTGCGTAGAAGGCGTGCGGAGCTTTTGCTTCGCGTAGAACACCCGATAGGCTTGTTATGTACGCTATAAAAAGAAACTGGCTAGCAGGATCTCCTTGGGCCAATCTTACCGTTTGCGTTATGGTACCGTTGACGTAATGATCTCCGTTCTTAACAATGATGAAGTTATAGTGAAGCATGTCCCGGACAAAGTTGTACATTGCTCCGCGTATTAAAAATTTGCTACTAATGATCTCTAAAAGACGGTCCCTTGAAACAGAGTCAAATGCAGCCTTAAAATCTATGAGTGTCGTATACGTCATTTGTTTACTTTGGCGACGTCGTTCCACATAGTCCAGCAGGAGGTTAATAGCATCTTCGGTTAATCGTCCGGGGAGGAATCCGTGTTGCTCAAACAGGTAGCTTTTCTTTAGCGCTATTATATAATCTTGGCACTACGAATGATGTAAGTATTTTGTACAGAGTGCTCGTCAGTGCATTGTCTTTTCGGTGGTGTTGATGTCGTCATCGGGTCGCATGAGTTGTATGGCCTGTTGGAGCATTTGCGCGTTTATGGTGCGGCTCAACTGTGGCGTAGATGCCACTGCTGTTGAACTTTGAGCGCGCGTTATCTCAAATCTTACTTGACAGTGCTTGCAGTGGGCTGAAAGTGTGGACCTAAATTCACAAACAATTGTCCCCGGCTGGAACGCTGACGATAACACTATGTCGAGAGCACTTGAGCCGTTCCAGCTTAGGTTTGTAGCGACATTACGGTCGTTTTCTATTTGAAGTCCTACGTCTTCTGTCTGCCGTGAATGCCTCGTGGCGTTTATTTTGCTTCGATAAATCGCAGTTGGCGTCACGTGCGACTCTGATGTGTTTATTAGTGTTCACACATCGCCTAATTTTTTCTTCTTCTTACAGTAACACATCTGTGACTTGCTTTTTTGGTGGGCTATATACACATACTGGATAATAGTCTATGATTTCTAACACGATCGCGATGTACACCGTAATACCCGGGTCCACTCAGTGGTCCTTCCTGCTACACAGGCCCCACTCTGCTCTGCGGTTTTACTGCTTGACCGTGAAAAACTCTACTATTTGAAAAATTCGTGTGAGTTGTGCCTACTACAAAGGTCTCTGTTCAAAACATAAAATCGGCATTTGTAAAAAGTTGTTCTCCGGCTAACGTGCATAACGAACCAAGGGATTCTACATTCCACAATATACACTTTGATCTGATGGTGGTTTGTACGTTTCCGCTGGTAGCTGGCTTAGAGATGGTATTGTAGGTCATGCTGTACTCAACATATCGTCGTCGTTATTCTCATTTGGGCGACTACGTTTTTCTCCTGATCCATAGACAGTTTGCACGGCTCTGTATGGCTTTAACTGACCCCGATAGGGACGACGAAAATGGCAGGAATAATCAACAGCGTTTGTGCCATCATTTCGCGACTTTCAGCGAAAGCGCTCCTTGAGACAAACGTCAGCGACGAGGTAATGGTGAAGACAATAGCGGAGGGACTCAAACCAATAGAATGGCGGAAATAAATTGCTTCCTAATTGATCCGGATATATTCAAACGGTAAAACGATGGCTTAGCTTGGTGATTATTCACGAACTATCAGATCAGTGACTTCGAAGCCAATGAACTAAAAATGATAAGAAATTTACGGTGTACGCATGCGGGCGTGGCGATAAGGTTGTACGTTCACAGCAGCTTCAGGAGAGAAAAAGAGAGAAACAGCGCGTGATTTGTCCACCAGGACGCGCACGAATAAGTGGTCAAGGCTAGACAGAGACCACGAGGCACACGATAGCGGCCGTGGCCACCAGTCTTTTGTCCCCGGCTAGCGATTTATATACGAGGACTAAGCGCTACATGTAGAATCGAATCCTAGGGATACAATAGTGGTTTTGGAGAACTACTAGAGCAAGGCCGGAAGAAGAGGTCGAACCACTGCCCGAAACAACTGAAACCAGATGAAATAAAGGGATGCTGCAACAAACGGAATCCCTTCTTGAAAGCGTAACGCTTCTGAGGACAGGGGTTAGTGCCTGGGTTGCAAGATCCCTTAAAGGCAAGCAAAAACTTGACGTGACGGAAATTATCGCAAATTGAAGGGCCAAGGCGTGCATGGACACCCAATAACTAAACAAAGCCGGCACGTGGGATTGCCACAGCTTAAAGAGAGAGCTACTGTGACCAGAAGGCGCATGGGTTGTGACACGACCGGCTAACCGGTAGTAAGAATCAGTCAACGACGGACGAACCTCAACGGAACTCACATTCGGTCAAAGAGTACTTAAACTTCAAACGGCGGAAGTATGGATTCCCAGTGCAAGCTATAAGAGAGAGAGAGAGATACGCGATTGATTTACAACCCGTGAGCAAAAGAGGCGCATACATGTATATATTAGAGGTGTGAATTAAATAAATGGGTATGAAGCGTCGTTACAACCAAACCAGTGGAAATGTGAAGATACTCTTTGCGATAACGTAGGGAGATATATAGAGACGCGAACGGTGTAACCTCCCTGGTTGTACGCAGTACGAAGAAGGGAAACAGGCAATAGTGTGTCCCGTCAAATTGATGCCGCTGTGTGTGTGCCAAGACATAATGGCGTTCCCATTGCGCAACTCGACGACTAAAGACCAGAGAGGTTTTATCAGAACTTTGACTGCCAAAGGTATTGAACCGGCTAATATTTATCATGACGTGTACTGCGAGACACTGCCGGACATGTTAAGATATCTAGGGTTTCCTCAACAGTCCTTGTGGCAGCATGGCTCGTTCGAATACCTAACTCGCGTGAACTGTAAGGCCTAAGTGAAGAGAGTTAAATGTGCATTTTCTGCATTTAAATCTATTTTGTTTCTGGAAAGGAAAGAATGCAACTCAAATCGTAACAAAAAAATGCTTTCTGGGCTGACTTTCAGTCAAGATTTAACGTGCACGGAACTGCTGTTTGCAATGCTCCATAGACGGACACCCAGATATCCAGATGTGCAACTGTGGGGCTAGAATGCGCGCACCTATGTGTACTCTCCGATCGCGAGGCGCAAGCGGAATGCACTACGCCACCGGGCTAGACAAACTTAAATTGTAACTAAGATATGTAAAGTGTATGGCGGACAGGCTGTAACAGATGGAACAGTTCAAAAATGGCTCGTTCAATTTAGGAACGGCGACTTTGACGTTAACGACCGAGACCGGCCTGGAGGCCCTTTGTCAGCAGACACGGCCGCATTAACAACAGCAGTGGTCGAACGAAACCCACACCTCTTGCTGCGCAGGATCGTGGCCACTATTGGCGTACCACACACATCCGTTCAAAGGCATCTCCATGCCGAGGGATTCGCCAGCCAGCTATATACGAGTATATGGGTGTCGCACGCGCTCAACAATCGTCAACAAGAGAAGCGTATGCGAGTGTGCAATCAGCTCCTTAAAAAGAAGGAGGATCGCCCCTTTGTTCGCACCATGGTGACAGGGCATGAAAATACATTATAAAAATTGTCCGCAGAAGGGCGTGGCTCAAAATGGGGAGGCAGTCCTAAGCAACTGCCAAAACCGCACACACCTTTGCTCACTACCAAGAAGTTTATGGAACTTGCGTGAGATATTTTGCCACATCCTGTGTAGTGGCCCGACCTTAATTCATCGGATTATCATCTGTTTTAGTAACAATCCTGTTAATGACAAAGAATTCGATTCTCTGAATGGTGTTAAAATGTATATAGACTATCACTTCGGAATTCAGGACGCCTCCTTCTGGAAGAATGGAATCGTGAGCTTGCCTGAATGTTGGGCTATGGTAGTTAAACACACTGCGCAACAGCCATTCAATACAAACTTTCTGGCGTGACGAAATATGTCTAAAAATGAATGAAAAATCAAAGTGAACTTATGGATTAACCTATATATATACCTATAGGCGAAAAAAATCATTTTCTGCATGGACAAATAACAATTTTCACACAAACAACCTGTGTAGTCTTTGTTGTGCATGGGAATTATAATACGTCAGACGCTTTCGTATTCGGACAAAGTGTGCTCCAATCAACACCTTGCCTCGCATCAATTTAGAAATGTCATCAGATAGCTTTGGGGCAGCGTGTTAGTGCGGATTGTCATCTTCGCTTTTGTCCCAATTTATATATAAGTGCGTTACAAAATAGCAACTTCCGTTTTTTGGTGATAACTTTGGCTTGATTTACTTAAATGGCTTGAAATTATAAGGGCATGATGTACATGACGAACCACGAGTATGGTGTTAATTCCGTTGCAATTTCACAATCGTTTCATACAAAAATAAAAAACAGTGTTGCAAAATATTAGCAACATAAACGCCTTGCTAAGTGTTCAATTTTTAGCAGGGCTGTATGACTTATTTGATACTACATATTATTTTCTAAAAACGGCGTTCCTTCTCTTGGATCAAATTGTAAATTCGGTCTTCTATGGAGTTAATGAGCTGTTGTAAGTGCGAAAGTGGAATATCCGTCCATGCTTGCTGGACAGATTCTTTGAGGTCCGACAAATTGTCATATTGTTGACTATATGCGTAAATCTGCTTCACCAAATGCCCCCAAAGATGTTAGGTCTGGACTCAATGCCGGCCAGTCAAAAAGTGGCACTCCTTGTTCTTGAAAGAAAGGCTATAGTGCTAGCCGAGGTATGAAACGTAGCGCTGTCTTGTTGACAAAAACTGCGTCAGGTCCCCCAGTTCTTCTGAAATGGGCTTCTAACTGGGAACCGACGATGCGCTGGTACTTGTCGGAATTGTTTCGGCGACAGTCGCGACTAGATCAGACTTCCCATTATATCCAAACGCGCCCCAATATTTTAGAGAACCACCACCGGTCACACGTTTCGAGAACCATTTAGGTTACTTCCGTAAGTCGTGCCAATAGTACTGACAGCCGTCAGGGCCATCAAGATTAAATCTATCTTGCTGTGGCTTACGCCCACTGTTAGATCTGCACCTTTGGTTCCCTCCAGGCTGTAAGAACCTGCTGATGGCGCTCTTATGCCGTCCTAATTTGGTTGCTACAGCAGTTACTGTATGACCGAGCTCAGCATATGCCTCAATTCTTGTATTTTCGTTATCCGAGAGATCCTTTGTACGACCCATGGTTTAAACATACGCTTCGCCGTTAGTTTGGAACAACGACTAAGCTGTAGAACATTTTGCAGCTATAGAACGATTGATTTAGCTAGACAATATTCCTGACATTTGATCCCCGGGATCGAATATCAGCTGTAGTATCGACTATCCTTTACAAACAAGAGCTGTGTTGTTAGCATGTTATTGTTGCTAATATTTTGCAGCGCTGTTTTTTCACACTTTTTTTTTTTTTTTGTATAAACCGATTGTGAGATTGCAACGCAATTAACACAAAATGAACACAAATTAACCATACTCGTAGTTCAGTGTGTACATCATGCCCTTAAAATTTCAAGCCATTCAAATAAATGAAGCCGAAATTATCACCAAAAAACATGAGTTGCTAAATTCTGCAACGCACCATGTATATATATATATACATTCCGAGCAGACTAAATAAAAACACGCTTTGTGGTTCGCTATTAGTTAGCTTAATTAATATTGGCCCAAATACTCGTTGCGAGGAATCTAATCCGAATAAATGAGGCTTTTAACAAAGATAAAAAATGAATTGACAAATGCTTTTTTGACGCGTTTTTTTCTGATCACTCCTACTATGATTATCACTACTGTCACAGCTATAGCTGGTATAATTTTGTCGTCAGTGGATTGAGTAATTTTTTTTTTTTTTTAGGGGTGGAAAATGCATTTACGCACACCCGCCGATATAATGACGGGTAGTGTGGGGCTAGACGCTCGGAGAGGGAATACGCGACTCACTCTAATCCGAGCGCACTACCCACTAAAAACCACCCCCCCGGAACCCCCTCCTGGTTCGGAATTGTCAACCATTACCTCGAGACCAGGAGGGAGGAGTCTCACGCTTCAACCCTTTCCTTAGTCTGTAGGTGCATCCCGGGCAGGTAAGTCCTGCTGGGTTAAATCAGGGGGGCTCCGGGCGACGAATCGCGCCCGGCGATTATTTTCCAGCCGGATCTTTTCGCGCATGAGCCCGTCGAGGTATTTTAGGCCAGCACCCCAATTAGTCGTTGAGTCGACCATGTGCGTGACGATCACTTGCGCGGTAGATACCCGTAGGGTAAACGGTAAGCTATCGCGGTACGCAGACAACGCCGTGCATGTCTCAATTGTATGCGCGGCATCATCGGGCACTCCGGCGTCGCAGAGAACGCATATGTCCGTCGCGGCTTTTCCGATCTTCATCATGTACGCCTGAAACTGACCATGTCCGCTCAGCGCCTGGGCGGCGTAATATGTCATTGGTCTCTATGCCGTATACCACTTGCGCAAGTCCGTGATGAGGAAGCGTGTCCACGTGCCTCTCGTGTCTCCGGCAGGCGGGTGGGTCCACATCTCCGCCCAAGCGGCGAGTGTGGCCTCTCGAGCCTCGGTCCATGATATCTCTCCGTTTAATCTCCGCCTACTCCTTTCCTCCGCCAGGATGTCCCATGGAAGCAGGCATGCGAGAACAAGCAGGACGTCCGTGGAAACCGTCCGGTACGCCCGGCTAACCCGAATTGCCACACCCCGTTGGGAGCGGCGCAGAGCCTTGCGGGCCGTGTCCGTCCTGAGTGCTACGTCCGCCCACACTGGCGCGGCATAGAGCGCGACCGCTTCTGCAACAGCAGCTAGTAGACGCCGTTTGGGATCGGACGCGCCTCCCTCCCGGGGTAGTATTCGGGCCAGGTTGGCCGATACTCTTGCCACCTTTTGCGTAACCTGCCTAATGTGAGGCAGGCCAGTTAGACCTGTGTCCAGGGTCACCCCTAGGTACCTGGCGTGGCGGGACGGCGTGAGAGCGTGCCCGTTGAGCTCCAGAGACATAGGTCCTATGTGCCTGCGTCCTGTTAGAAAAAGGGCCTCGGTTTTCTGTGGTGCTAACTCCAGGTGATGTTCAGTCATCCACCTGTTTATCCGGTCAAGAGCCGTGTTTGCCCTGGCCTCCAGGATAGTCCATGTGCGAGCGGTGACCACCAGTGCAAGATCATCCGCGTAGGCGATTGTCTCCACCCCATCCGGCAGGTCGTCGAGCCGCAAGACACCATCGTATGCCACGTTCCATAGAACTGGGCCGAGTACTGAGCCCTGCGGCACCCCCGCCGTAATTGGATGGGTTTCGCCTTGCGTGAAGAGTGTCCGCTCCTCCAGGTACGATGATAG
Source organism: Dermanyssus gallinae (assembly GCA_003439945.1). Lineage (NCBI taxonomy): Eukaryota > Metazoa > Arthropoda > Arachnida > Mesostigmata > Dermanyssidae > Dermanyssus > Dermanyssus gallinae. The sequence goes on from QVRM01000908.1 coordinate 7,649, forward strand.
TATGCGCCGCAGGTACGGGGAGATCCCCTTCTGCTCGAGCGCACTAATTATTGTCGACCAGTTGGCGGTGTTGAACGCGGACGTCCAGCAATATCAACAGCAAGTAGTTGCGTGACCAGAGTGACCGCTGCTGCTCGGCGCGAGCCGCCTCTATGACTCGCTCCACGGCGTCAAGGGTGGATCGGCCTCTGCGAAATCCGTATTGGTTATTTGAGAGGGCATCTCTCGCCTCCAGTTCGTCGTTTAAACGCCGAACGAGCACGTTTTCGACTAGTTTGCTTACAGCGTCGAGTAAGCATATGGGGCGATGCGCTGACGAACCGGGTGAGGCGTTCGGCTTCGGTATCAGTACTAAATGGGCACGTTTCCACTGGGTGGGAAAGCGACCCTCTACGAGCAAGCGTGACACTAGCTTTGCAAGAGGCTTGGGATAGGATCGTGCCAGCAGTCGCACCACGTCCGGTGGGACCCCGTCCGGGCCCGGGGCTTTACCCGGTGCTAGCCGCTCCGCCGCTTCTATTATGTCCTCTGTTGTTACTTCCGGGATCTGTTCAGGGTTAACGGGAATGCTGGTATGAACGCGGGCCGGTTGTTGCGGAAAGAGCTTGAGAACTACCCGGCGAATTTCTTCTGCCGGGAGAGGTGGTGGTGGTGCGCGGAGCTTGCTCATAACGATCCGATAGGGAAGACCCCACACGTCCACCTCAACCGAATCCACCAAGGCCTTCCAGGATTCGACTTTTGCCTGCTGAATGAGCTTTCGTAAGTAGAGTCGATGCGTACGATAAAGATCCCCTAGGCGCTCAACCCTGGCAGTGGCATCTGCCAGAGGGTCGACAATGTGCCCCTGTCGTCTTCGTTTCGCCAGCCAAGAGCGTGCACGTGTCAGTGTGCGGTTCGCGCGTAAACAGTCTACACGGGCTGTCTGAATGACCGAGCTCCACTAAGATTTAGCAGGCCGGGCTCTCGTGCCGCCACGTCTGGCTGGGCCCCCGGCCGCCCGGCAGGCAGCCGCCAGGATTTTAGCCAGGGTATCCGCGTCTAATGGAGTGTCCGCCAAGCGATTGAACCGGTTTCTAAAGAAGGTCTGGAGAGCCTTTTTGTTGATGTATCGCATCTGCCACGTGCGCCTCCGCGTATCGGGACAACGCGTAATCGGCGAGCGCAATTCAAACGTTAGATAGCGGTGGTCGCTCAAGGTTTCCTCGTTCTCCTGGACCTTCCAATCTTGTATCCGTCGTAGGGCGCTCGGGTCCGCAAAGGTGAGGTCTAAGAGCGATGTTTGACCTCGGCGCGCAAACGTAGGAACGTCGCCATGGTTGGCCAGGGTCATGTTGTGCTTGGACATCCAGTCAAGAAGAGTCGCGCCTTTGTCGGTGGCACGGTGACCCCCCCAGGCAGTGTGCACCGCATTGAAGTCCCCCGTGACAAGCAGTGAGTGTTTTGGGTATCGGTGAGATGTTATTGACACCGATAGCCTATCCAGGTAGCCCTCCAGGTCATGCAGAGTTTTATTAGGCGAAAAATAACACGAATATACAACGATATTATTGTGTGGAAGGTACGCCCACACGAAGCCTTCAGCATGACCCCAATCGGTGAGGGAGAGCGTCGCGTCTTGACGTGTCCACCAGATGGCCACATTGCTTTGTGCATCAGTGTATATGTTAGGTGCTGAACGAGGTGCTGTACGAACGAATGTTAGGTGCTGGAACGATTCCCTGGGATCTGAAAGCTGCCGAACGCCGCCGCTTATGGGGTAACCCCCAGCGCAAGAAGGACGAGGAGCGTCGGCATACTATCGACCTCTGGCAGGAAGAATGGGCCGGCCTACAAGAGGGTGCCCCTGGCACCAGTCTCCGCGCCGTTATACCCGACATCAAGGAATGGCTAAACCGCCCGGGGGATGAACTCACCTTCTACACGACTCAGATCCTGACAGGGCATGGCGACTTCCAGTCCTACCTGTTCAGGATCGGGAAGGCTCCCAGTCCTAAATGCATCCACTGCGGCGACGGACCGGAAGACACTTCAGACCACACGGCACTGAAGTGTCCCGCATGGGCGGAGCAGCGCGTACCTCTACTGCTCCTAATGAACACACCGGATTTTAACCTACGCGACGTCTGCAAAAAAATGACGGAAACGCTTTTAAACTGGAACACCACAGCCGGAGTCTTCAGAGCCATTCTACAGAAGAAAACGAGCGCCAACCACCTACGGCGCCCCCCCCCTCCCCGTGGCTCCCGGGGAACACACCCGCCAGGAGTAGAAGACTCGCCCCCCCTGACTGTTTGATGATATGCGCAACGCAGTTCCCAGTCAGTGTGGGGGACGGGGACATGACTGGTTTTTAGTGGGTTGGAGCCCCACACTACCGGCCCGCATCTGCAGGGAGCTCCCCTGCCGCGGTGCCCGCGTGTGCAACCGCATTTCCCAGTTAGTCCTCTATAAAAAAAAAGGTGCTGAACGAGAGATGTACACATTTGGTTCTGATAAGAGGCAAAGGCCTACCTGGTGTTGTGTGGTGTATGCGTTCAGTAGGTCGTGGGCCGCCCGGCACCGATTGGGGTTTACCTGGAGAAACCTGACCATTACTCTTCCTGGGGGGTTCAACCTGGGAGGCATTGCCCGCCGTTTGCCAGTCTTCCGTCGGCGAGGGTCCTACGGCAAAATTGTCGCCGCCCTCGATCCAACGCCTGTTCAGCGGGTCTGGATGCTTCTGGTAGGGCGCCACCTGTTTTTGGCTCTCCATGTGAAATAGGCTCCCTCCGCTTACGTGATTCTTGTAGCTGTGTGCGGTATGACGGGCAGGCCATACTGTCGGCTCTGTGGCCCGAGACCTCGCACACAATACAGTGTGTTGTCTCGGCTTTACACGCAGCCACCGCATGGTCTGGCGATCCGCATCGACGACAGAGGCGGGCGGCCGTTTTGGGTGCCGTGCAGGTAGCAGCCTTGTGGCCGGGTCTCTGGCAGTTAAAGCACGTGGGCAACCTCTCCCAGACCTCGGGCCTGCACCTGCTGCCCGCGATCAGGATAGATCGCTGTGCCTGAAGCCACCGGGCTGTAGGGGCCGTCACCTTCAGCAACGTGTACCAGCGGGTCGTGATGCGGCCCTGGCGTGGGTCACTAGCCACTATAGGAACCGCCTCAGTGGCCGCCAGTAGCTGACGGATGTCTGTCTCTATCCTTCTAGCACTGGCCAGAGGATTAATGCCCCATAAGGCCACTTCTCGCAAGCCGTCACTGATTCGGCTGTCAGTCTGGTGGCCAGTTGCCTTGCTGATGTCTTCTGCCAGCTGAGCCCCGAGATCCTGGGTGATGCCCCGTAGTCGGATAATGACGTCACCATCATTATTTCTGACGAGGCCGCTAACAGCCGACCCCACTTGTGTGTTGTCGGCCAGATGAGCTCGTAGGCTCTTCACTGTGTCGGCCCAGGTCCGGCCCTCTCCGACCCTGACCCTGAGAGACAATTGTCCCGCCAGGACTGGGGCCGGCGGCGGGGCTTTACTCGCACTCACTGGCGACCGACCTGCTTGCGGCCTGTCTGCCCGGCAAAGCTCTATAAGGCCATCTCGTGATGACTGGGCCACGAGGGCCGCCAGAATCCGCTGCGTCGTCTCTGATCGCCACTGGTGGGCGACGTATAGGAGAGGGGGTTCCGTGCTCGCTGAGGTTGAGAGCTGGGTCATGCGATCAATAACGGAGCGGAACAGAGTGATAACAGCCTCATCGCAGGGCTTGTTGGGATGTAAAATGCCTACTACAAGGTGGCGAGCTTCGCCTCCGTTGCCTGGAGACCCAGCGAGGGTCTCCCAGGTGTCTGTGGTATGCAACACCGCCGCCGTACCTGGGGGCTGTGTAAGCAGCCGCGGTAGAGAGGGAAACTGACTAGCGAGACCGGCGAGTACCTCCGAGTCAGCCTTTGCCCCCGGGACGACCAGCACGCCCCTCACTTCTCTGAGGGAAGTGATCCTCTCGAAAGATGGAGGAACCTGCCGAAGGGAGCTCAGAGGCCAGAATAGGCCCGTTAGTTTAGCAAAGTCTTCAGCCGTCGTCGCCGCCGCGATACGCGATTCCAGATACACTCGGGCAGCCTCAGGATCCGCCGGGGCGCAGCGCAGGCAGATTGCTGAAGGGTCCGAAGATTGAGGAGGCCGCGCCAGCAACTCATCTCGTTCCCTCTGTGCCGCCTCCAACAAAGCCCGGAGGCTCCCGATCTCCTCCTCCGCGTCCTCCAGCGAGGTCCGCAGAGAAACCTTAAAGGAGTCCACCGCCGTTTCGACCCTGCGGAGATCCAGGTCCAGTTTCTCTGATACCTCTTTTAGCTCTATCCTGGTATTCCTTAACTTGCAGGCCTCTACCACTGTCTTAACATCTCCCTCGAGGACCGCTAATGCCCGGCCGTATGCCGCCTCCGCGTCAAAGCCCCGTTTAAGATCAGCCTCCGCGCAGTCCGTCGCCTCCGTCGCAGAGGTCTTGAGTGTCACGGTGTGTTGTTCACCGACGTCAGAGATGCGCTTCTTGTCGGAGCGAAGGCCCGTCGGGGATGTATCCGCCGGGCGTTTTCTAATGCCGACAGGCTCGGCGCACGACTGGTCCATCTTCTTTAGAGATTCTACACCGTCGACGTCAATGGCAGGACGGCCCGGTTCCTCAACAGGAACGTTAAGGTCGCTTCTTATCTCCTTGCTGGTAGGCAGCGGAGGATCTGGCGGCGGCCTCGCATGGCCCGACGACCGGCGTACGGGCATATCTTGTTTTTTTTTTCTCGGGCGTGCTAGACTAAGCAATGCCTACTTGGTAAATCGCCTCACAGGTCTGCACTGGTCCGTTGGACTGCGCGCGGAGACGAGACGGCTTCGTCTTCGTCTACACTGTCCGTCGGACACCGCGCGGAGAGAAGATTGCTTCGTCTTCGCCCGCACTGTCCGTCGGACTGCGCGCGGAGAGGAGATTGCTTCGTCTTCGTCCGCACTGTCCGTCGGACTGCGCGCGGAGACGAGATGGCTTCGTCTTCTCTCGCACACAGCGCTCGGCCAGAGCAATTGTAAGCCAAGCCTACACTGTTCTAAGATGGCGGCGCCCACGCAGTGCTGTGTTACTTCGGGGCGTGCACGAGAATAAGAAACTCACAGAATTTGAGACAACTCACCAACGACTCCTTTCTTGTGCACAGTGTACTCCTAGTCACTAAGTTTATCTGTTCCACACAATGAAACGAACGAAGGAGTCTCCCGTACTACTATCCGATGATATTTTCCGGGACCGATCTCACATGCGTCCGCATCGTACGTCTGCAACACGAGACGGATTGAGCGGTTAATAATGCTCGATCCTAAACAACTAAATCGTTGCACGGCGTGCCAAACTTTGTGAAACTATGGTTAGCCCACTCAAAAATGGTTGCAAGAGCGGGTTGCCGAAGTCGAGGCAATCACGCAGGAGCAGTTTACTGCACCCCTTGCAATCACAAAATGCTTAAGCTTCACACTAGATGATAGAATTTACGTGGACAACAACGGCTGAGCGCCGGAAGAACGAAGGAACCAGAAAGAACAGCGTAGAACAGCGATGTCGCCAGCATTCGGTAGCAACAGCAGCCGATGGCAGCGAAGTTAAAGAAGAGTAAGAGAGAAGCCCACGACAACTTGTCGTGGTCAGCAAACGACGAAACAATAAAACGATCGAATGCTGAAGGACAGCGCAACAGATGGCATAGGCGATTTAGAAGACCTATGCCGTTTCTGGGAAGATATGCGCCTTTAGGGTGGCAGACTTGGCGACGAACACGTCGGTGGCTTGGCTGCAAGCGTGGCTTACTGGCTGGGGCATAACTGTGTAAGCAGTTTATAAGTTATGAAATTATTTCAGGCCGAGCAAAATGCAGACGTCCGCACAACACCAAAAAATGCCGCTTTTAGAGCTGCATTTACCTATGCCACCGTGCATAACTAATTAATGCGTTACAGCGCACACGAAAGCGCTTTCTATCTAGAGAAACTGGGAGCCAACTAGTGCTCTATCGTATATACACTGGCGCAAAGACACTAGCCATTCCCTGGGAAAACTCTTGAACACGATGATAAGGCAAAAAAGAAATGACACTATAGCGCTTCCCGGTTCCCAGCTTATTACTTGAGAACTGGTGAGCGTTTAGTAAATTACTAAACCCCAAAATGATGTACGTGTATTTATCACACCGTGTTGTTAGCTTGACGAAATGTTGCCTTTATGCCCTCTAAACACGTATATTTGGATTTCAAGCATTACGCGATTGCCCACGATTAATATATAGCTAGGCGATTTTTCTGAAGAGCTACGTAATAAAATACAACAACGAATTCTGATGAATTACTGATGAGTGTCCTGCTACATCTTGAAAACGATTGATGAACAAACAGCTCTTTTGAGTGCGACTTCCTTCCCTAGCTATAGTAGCTACGAGACTGTCTAGGGTCGGGCCGGCGACGCCTAAACAACAACATGATTAACAACAACAACAACAAAACACTTATGGAATCCTCATATCGTCAGCGAAGGCCGGCGATAAATGTCAAAGCGACACAGAGAGCGAGCGGCAATCGGATAGCAAAACGTCGATCCGAATTACCCTTCTTAAGTTTCAGAGGTGGATTTTGGGGACCTCTCCTGAACGAAGACGACTGGAGCCCGAGGGAGATAGACGAAATGAATCAAGAGATACAAGCTCAAAGTGGCTGAGCACACGCATGATGGCATGAATCGCGTGTTTCTTCTCCACACACGTTTTATGGAACCGCTAAGGGTCGTCCCTGAGGAATACAATGATAGAGAACGGGAGAGAGCGGAACAGAAACGTGGACGGATTTTGGAGCATGCTCGGCCGTTGCAGGGCTTAGCGATCCATGGCTCTCGCCTAATCTTCGCGTTGCAGTGGATGCTGAGGCATACTAGACCAGAGGCGCTTAATCGAGCTAACATTAATCATTGAGCATTCTAGGGCAGAGGCGACTAATCGGTTTAACATGAATGATGCAGTTAACATGAATAGTTGTTGAATTGCATATATCACGCAATGGTACTATTGCGCCCCATTATATAGTAAATTGCTCTTTATGTCTCCTATATTGTGCATTGTATATATTGAATACAATATTTTCGTGAATAACCATGTTTCTAACCTTTGAAAACAATAAAGGAGCACTTGAATTGAATTGCATTGAGTATTAATTATACGGAGAAAACCAAATACATCCACCCACTTGGAGAGCAAACAGCTTAACTGATGTCAAGCCGAAACAATCAGCCCCGTTTAGTGAGCTTTACGAGCAGCCGAAAAACGCGACCTCAATTGGCATAGTCCGCGATAAGCTCCCAGCAATGAGCCCAGGCAGCTGGCGGCTAACTCAGATTTCTCTCTCCACCCGTTTCGTGCCCTAAATAGCCACTTTAGACAGAGCTTGATTCCGATGAGGCTCAAGTTCTCTTTCTCTCCACCCGTTTTGTGCCCTAAATAACCACCTTAGACAAGGCTGGATCCCAAGGAGGCTCAAGTTCTCTTCTAGACAACCTTGCCACCACCGGGACGGAACGCGGATAGGCCCGGTATATGCAGGGCAACATACCCACGGGGCCCGTATTGTGGGCCTTGCATATCAGCGGTTAGGGATAAGCCACTCACCTACTCAAAATCCCGGGTACTGAGAAAATCACCGTTGCTAGGTCACCCCCAATTCATAGCGCTGTACGCGGCGCCAGTATGGGCCGATATGGCCCTCCTCCGCACGGCCCGCAACCGACAGCTTCTCAAGAAGGCCCAGAGATCGATCGCCATTCGAATCAGCAGAGTGTACAGAACCGTCAGCACGGAGAGTGCAACGTTGGCGTTGGCCAAAATGCTCCCATGGGACCTTCTGGCAGGGCAAAGGAGCGCCACAAGACTCGATGAACACACTGACTATAATAACCTGACCTCGCGCGCGGGATGGACCCGACTTCTCATCGACGACCTTCATAAGTGGAACAACGGCCCAGGCCAGGCCTCGCCTCGTTATCATAATATGCCACACAGGCCATCACACGGGACATGGTCAATTCCTGACATATATGATGAGGATAGACAAGTCCCACTCCGATATTTGCGTACTATGTACACATGGGGCACCTGACGACGTTGATCACACGGCGGCAAGATGTCCGAGACAGACAAACACCCGTTGCCGACTGCCACATACCCATGGTCTGGAGCAGACACCAAAACCATCATTACTTCGATGATGTCGTCGACCCAATCATGGAGAAAGGGGGCGTCATATCTCGACCTCATTATGTCGACCTCTACCCACGACTTCGTCACGCCCAGACACCGACATCCGCGCTGGGTGTGCTTAAAGCATTTTCCCGAACCTCACAAAAAAGTATCCAGGGCCTCGACGCCAGTACTGGGTGTAGCGACGTGCTCTAGGCGGCTATTGCGCTACTTATGGCTGTCATCTAACGGGTATCGCCGCTTCAATATCTGGTTTTGATTGAACTTTCATAGAGCGACGCTGACTGATAATAGATAATAAACTTTACCGCTGACAGTAAACGGCCATACTGCACATGGAACTTTGTGGAAGACATAGATATCTCAACATGTCTGGCCCTCTGTGCATTGAAGGTATGCCTCACGGCGACCTACCTAAGAGACAGATAGCCTAGAATAAAATGTAAAAAAGTTTTGATAAAAAGTGTCTAACGGGTGGCCCCGTTTTACTGCTTTCCAATGCTGGCGTCACCTGTTAAGGTTATACCTTTTGAGTCTGCTGATTAGCAGTCCCTCGGTCTTCGGGGCTGATTAAAGGATATCTTGAGGCTAGGTTTCTGACTCTTAGGTTCCAGAGAACCTGTCTAGAGAAAATTTGGAATTTTTTTTGCAGCATAGCGCACATGAGGTGACCCTAATGTGGCTTAAGGAAATTGCCTCCGTTTGAATTGCCAATTCGAGACCTAGCGTGTAGATAGATACCTGCCAAGACTATATTGGCTATTTCTTCGTTTTGAGTCGTGTTGAAACTGTTGATACACTCTACCAACGGCGGATTGGTTTAGATTTAGTTGACGAGCTATCGAACTTTGACTCTTGGCAAGTTTAAGCAAAGCAACGACATGGGCGGTTCCCTCTGGCATTACATCATTTTTTAGGACTGGTTGTTAGCTTTATCACTAAATAGTGTCACTAGCTGGCTAATGAGAAAGGGCTTCTAGAGGCTTGATTATGTGCTTGACATGAGAAACCTACGAATAGAGAAGACGTGACTAACGCCAACACACTATAGCCGAAACTTATTCAAATCACTACTTCATATTATAACGACCTGCTATCAAATGTAACGACGTCGCTGCGCTGATTAAACCGGGGATGTAGACCCAGTAGAACGGCAGCTCCATTACGAGAGGCCTAGCAGCAATGAACGACGACACATGAAAGAGAGCCCAATCGCATCCTCCTAGAAGTCCAAACTCGTTAACGGGTAGTTGATCACACAGCCATTATTGGAGACGAGTTGAATATACCGAAGATAACCCCTCAGGCTGTTGTAGCCAAAAAAAGCCGCAACACCAGGCCCAAGTTACGCCTAAGTTCTCAGAGATGTCTCGTCAGCAGCGGATGACCGAAGCCTGCATTTCTTCCTCGCAAAGTTGTTAAGAAGTGGGTACGTGGAAAATTAAAGAAGGTCAACGCGTTCGACGTTACGGAGTGCTTGCTCCCCAGTTAAGCTCGGTAGCAGATGCATTAAAGGCTGTTAGCTCTGATTTGGCAGATGCTATCAAGACAGTGACAGAGATTCTTCAATTTCTGTTAGCCCTGCTGCCACTGACGACAAAGCTAAGAAATTGTTCATAATGTCAGCCATTAATTTAAAAATACTGCAAGATACGGCAGTTCCCTCGACTTCGACAGCCAGCTGTAGTTACATGTGCGCAATATGTCGAAAGACCTTATAGAGCCTGCAACAGAACCCAAACAGAGACCAACCTCACCTTAGTAGGCGTGCCGCTTCTTGATTACGGAAAGGAAGGTCTTCTGGTTGACTGGAGAAGCTAAAATCGTTTTCAAGTCGCTTCGGTCTCCTAGGTGCACACAAGACGTTCCTTTTAAGATCTTGCTTCTCGACAGCACGGGTTAACCGTCGGTTCCGTGGAACTAACTTAACGGAAGATATAGATTTTTTTAGAACAATTGACTCACACGTTGAAGTGAGCTTTCTCTACTTAACCTAAGTTTAGCAAAGTCAGCTGACAGGCAAGCCCTTCTGCTTGTTACAAAAAGAGGCGTAGGCCAGACGCTGTCTCGGTTGCAGGTCTCGCGGTGGTAGCATTTATATATAGTACCTAGCAAAGGACGTCAAGGATACTAGATTTCCCAGCTGTCAAATTATTACGTACTGCATTAGGATACTGTTTGGCAAGCTGGGCCACGCCGTTGGAGGATATACGACTAGCCAATCTTTTTGATTCAGCAGAAGACGAGGTAGACAAAACACGCCTTCGAGCAATTACATTTAGCGGTACTAGTGTCTGTCTCATTGCTCTACCAGGTGCTCCCGCTGTAACCCTCATAGATAACTTTGTTGTCAGGATCTGCGTTGATCTTCCCACTAGTCGAGGGACATCAGTGCAGCTGTGGCGAGAAGGTCCCACCACGGGGTCACCATGGCTTATCCTGCATCCGCAGCTTAGGCCGTAGGACGAGACACGCTGCTCTGAATGATACACTAGCCCGTACTTTAAAGTCGTCTGGCTAATTTTGTGTTCTCGAACCTGCAGGTTTGTATACAGACGACTCCCGTCGACCCGACGGACTAACTTTAACAGTCTTTGAGGCTGGGAGACCATTCATCTGAGACGGTACCATGACTGACTCTTTAGCACCTTTAATGGTCAGTCACGGCGCTGCCCATGCTGGTTATTGTATTTTGCAGACGGAAATAATTAAGTGGCGGAAGTATGCAATGGATTTTCGACTTTTTGTCTTTGAGACCTTAGGGGGCCAGGTATAATTACTGAGGTATGCAAGTGTCTTAGATTAGCCACGGGTACCCACGTGCTGGTGAATATTTTTCGGCAAAGGCTCTCATTGGATCTGCAACGCGGTAACGTCACGACGGTGCTTGGTAGACGCCAGGTCTGGACCTAGGGCTGATGTAGTTTGTCGTCACGTTCACTGGGGGACAATGATTGACATCCCATTAAGTATATATAGAAGGCGAGCACTGCCGAGTGTGCAGACGTATTGTAAATGATTAATAAATCATCACAAAAAAAAAATTATATATATATATATATATATATGTGTATAGGTCTTCCTCTTCTGGGAGCACACCGGGGACTTTTCTTACTCAGGTCTTCTTTCTCGTCCTCACGACTCATCCACCTTCTTCGAGGGGCCGACCTATCTAACCAAGCCGATGAGTTGCAAAGGCTCAACGATTTGACACTGTCTACCCTCGAGTCCCTGCTGAACACATCGCTACCACCCAGCGCACGGGAACAGGCGTTACTACCTGTTTCTAAAGGAGGCCTCGGTGTAACAAATTTACTGACCATGGCCGGGCCTGCTATAGTGTCGTCAATGCTAAGCGCCGAAAACAGGGCAATCCCCCTTTTAGATACAGCTGGAGTCGGCCAGTTTAAAAACCGCTTAGCTTATCTTCAGAAGAACCTTGAGGCGCGGTGCGGGGGTAAGCCTGAAAACGTACTATCCCAGCGTGACTGGAGTGCCCCTTTGCACGATGAAGTACAACGACGCCTATTTAACGAAGCTGCCGACGACACGGCCAGGTGATGAGACCTTTAGCAGAGCCCTTAGGTCGTGCGGTCGTCCGTGCATCCTTGAACCCCCAGGCCTGCGCGGAAGACGGCAGACGTCAAACGGAATAACACTTACACCATTCGAGCGAGGCAAAATGCTGGTTTGGGACGCAACCGTTACCGACTCCTTAGCCCCTTCTATGGTCGGTGGCGGCGCATCCGAAGCTGGTTATGCAGCCCACCTTGCGGCTGGACTGGATTGACTAGCAAATTGAGAAAATACTCATCAATCGGGTATCCCCACGAGTTCTGCTTTCTCGCGTTTGAAACCCTGGGTGCCCCTGGCGTTCGAACCAAGCAGCTGATCCGCAAAGTCGGCACCTTGTTAAACCTGTCATCCGGAGATAACAGGTTGTCGTCATTTTTCAAACAACGTATGGATCTTGATATACAACGTGGAAACGCTGCCTCCGTTCGGGGCACACTTCTGAGGTGGTGTCGGGCTGACCTCATCGAAACGGACACGTGACAGCCACAATACGCGCCCACTAGGCATATTGGCTTAGCTAATTTATCGTGATGCGTGTAACATATACATAATGTATTATATTGAAAATAAACTTTATATATATAAGTATTGTACATTTTGCCAGCAGACCGAAACTACCAAGGTCTCCCAGTTTATTTTGCTTAGAAGCGCCATTCATCAGCTACACATGGGGGAAGCTTCGCTTATCTGTGGCAAAGTTTAATGTTTGAGTTTGGTTCAACCAAATAATCATAACGATGTTCAAGGTTTTGAACAATTGAAAAGCAACGAATCTGCATAAAGCTGTGTCAAAACCAAATCATATATTTTAATGTGGTGGGAATGGTACGATCCGCTTATAGTGATTAAGCAAGATCCCGAAACACTGCACTTCGTAGTACTGTCGATTTCGCGACGAACGTGAAGAGACCGAAGATGACCCCAAAGGCCCTCGACGTACATAACAGAAGAAAACGTCGAATAAGTTCGTAATGTTATATTCACTAATCGCTGAATTGCTATATAGGAAATTGTTGAAGCATTGGAGATACGGATCAGTTGTAACAGTCCTGACCGATATTTGATGAGTCCCCAATTGAAACTTTGACAAATCATGGATATACCAAGGTCCATTTAACAATTATTGTTTTAACTACAAGGGAGTAATTTTCCGCGATTTTGCGCCACCATGGACCTATGGTCAATGTGGAATACTACCGCGAATTGTTAAGAAGATTGTGCGACAACGTCTGACGCAACAAGCTTTGCCAGGAAACAACTCGTATTCTCTCAGGAGCTTCTCTCATTGACGTAATACTCTGTGAGGAGCCAGATCTTCAAACACGCTACTCCCGCTGCCGGCCGTCTGCTGCGAATATATGATATATTAAATAAACGGACTTACTAGTCGTTGTACCTAACCGCCAAGAACGGCTTGTTCACTCCCGTAAATTGCAAAATAGAAATCTACTAAATTCGCTTAAACAAAGTCTCCCTCGAAACCCAACAGGCCTAAGTCTGGCCAAACAACTATTGAATCCTCCATAACTACAACACACAGGCGCTCATTGATTTCGGATTATTTGATGAGATGTTTGATTTAAACATTTTCGCAACCTCCATATTTGCCGGAAATGGCTCCTGCGACTTGTTCCTTATCCTACAGATGAAAAAAGGGGGATTACAGAGGGAACAAAGAAATTCTCGCAACCCAACTCGAACAAAGAAATTCTCGCAACCCAACTTCCGAAAGATTCGTTTGGAAATTGGTTCGAAGAATGAAAAAAAACGGGTTGAAGCTATTGTGAAGAGAAAACACTTCTTTTAAAAAGATTTTCCGTAAGGCTATTGCCCGTGTACGGTTTTTCATGTCATAGCTAATGTTAATCCACTCCGGCATTTACCTTGACTAAATTGGAAACCATGCAAACCAATTTAAGAGTGGCCGGTCTGGGTCTCGAACCCAGTCCTCCCGTATGCAAGGCAAAGGCTTTGCCACTAAGCCATCTTGCTCGGCTGGAAGATATTTTTTAAATTGCAAATATGGATCAGATTTCTTTCCCATTTGCTGTCGTATATAGTGCACATGCGTCTGTAGACTTATAGAATTAACAAATTTACGGGCTAGTTAGAATTTACCACATTTTTTAAAAGGTTGCTTTTTTAGACGATCCACCGTCTCCAAAATGCTCTTCAACGCACCGAGGGCCGGACATGTTGGGATATCGATGGTTACCTCTAACAGTCTTTGTGGCCGCTGATTCCCAACGGTATGGTTTATTATTTATTAATGGGCATCGCTTAAATAAAACTAAAGAGAAACTAGCTGAGAGCCTTTAAGTGTTAGGTAGTTTACAAAGCATTGTTTTCAATTTGTGTTGTCGCAAATATATGTGGAGCACTATACAGCAATTATAAATATTGCTGATTTTTAATGTAACTACTTAACACATGAAATATAGGCATAATGCGATTTTGTCTCCTGCACTTTACCTGATTGCTACTAACAGTATCGCCTTAGGTAGAACAAATCGACGGTGGCGGAATATGGTGCTAAAAACATGCCCATCCGGAAGACAACTGCACTAACAAATGGCTAATCTTACACGTAGGCATATTTTCCAGTCTAGCGATGTAACAGGACAGTCTAAGGAAACAACAACTTTAAATGGAACAAATTGCACAATTTTACATGTTACAGTTGATGATTGTCAAGTGTCAGTCCTTATATCCTATTCAAGCAACACGGGGGCGGTTTGTCGCGCCAACTCGTAGACTGTGTCAATTGACTAAATCACATTACGTGAAAAACAATTTATTCCCACTCGCTTAGCCCAAGTGTCAAGCCTCCTGGTAATCTTCCCTCGATTCTTATCAATCAACCTCCGGTATCATATGGATATGCGTTTCGTTTACTATATCCTACCCAACTCAGAGAAGAGATGAGTGTTGTTTCGGTTCTTGCTTATATCAAATCTTCTATATCCACGCGTTACTTGTTCCAGAGTTTGTGTTTGTCGATTTTGTTTTGCCTTGAAACCTAGAAGGCTTTATTGACGGAAATATTATTCATGTTTATGTGGGCTTCTCAACAACTACATCAACAAATACTAGTCGTCACAGCGTAACCACGAGTGGCCAAGCACAGAAGCTAAACGTGTCACCTTTTTTTCGAATGCGTCGTTGCATATACATATGCATACCGCTGGCATGTTCGAACACATGGTAGTATGACCCCCCCCCCCCCCATCCCGGGATCAAACGTACGATCGAGCTCACCATAAGCCAGGGAAGCCAGTATTTCGCACAGGTTGCTCATGCCCAGACCGCGCCGCCTCTCCCCTTCCATTATTAGTGGAATTCACCCTTGCTGCTACTACTATAACTTTTCCTAGAGATTACATATAGTTTATACTCGTATATTGCTGTAGCTGTCTCTAAATTATATAGTGTAGCTTTTATTTATGCCTCTAAACTCTATAGTGTAGCTCTTATTTATGCGTTGTGCTCGCATTTAAACGAGTATAAAAAAATCTGTTTTTGAGCGGCATTCCTAACAAATTATTGAAATTGTACTCTGCATGATACACATGCACGACCCGGAGTTACGAACTCGTAATCGGCTATATAAATATATATATATATATATATATATCCGTGTGTGCTATATGTACAATTTTGCAGGACCGGTTGCATATACTACAGGTACTACCGCATTATACTATGACTAACCAACTATTTACTATCTGTGGTAACATAATAATGTTACCAGATTACTTAGTTACTTTAAATATATGTAAGTATATATATATATATATATATATATATATATATATATATATATTAAGATCTGAAAATAAGATTACATTTTGTTGCGATATCTCAGTTATTGTACAATTTATTTTCTTTTCGTCGGGCGTCTATCCTCCAGTGTGGTTTCGAAGGGCCACGTCGTCGTATTCAGTAACGACTATCGATCGATTCTGATAGCCACCACCGTCACTGCGTACGATTAGTGATGGAGATGACAGCCAGCAATAATGAAAATCGGAATACATCATAATACAAAGTACGCTCGTATCGGATGCAATGAACACACACCAGTCCGGCGGTAAACAGCCCCACCTACGGCCGCTGCTGCTGCTACGACTAAAGATGCAGAACACGGCCACACTAGCGAGTATCACTGTAAGACGACGCCCCTCACTGTACACCGACCCTAGTTATATATATATATGTATGTATATATATATATATATATATATATATATATGTTCATTATAGTTTTCCTTATCCTCCCTCCCTCCCTCTCACAGCAGTAGACATTCTCATCCGCCTCATCCTATTTAGTTTCTACTCATTTGCCTTCTACACTCATACTATAGAGTTAGTGTTATAATGACAATAGTACTGGTACTTCTACTACTACTACTACCACCACACTACTACTACTACTTCTGCTGCTGCTGTCGTTGCTGCTAGTAATGCAAAAGTTAATACAATTCGTAATAAGCATTACCGCTGCAGTAAATAAAAACAGTTTCCATATGATGTAAGCAGTATTATATCACGTTTATCATCGCCACCTTCAGTACGAGGAATTCTCCTCCTCCTCCTCCTCACTATCATCATCATCATCATCAGCCGCATCAGCAGCATCACCACCACTATCATGGTGATGATGATCATCGAGGTTGCTCAAAGTCGAGATTTTTCATCCACCTATCATCCATAATTGATAGCCGGCCAGCGCCGCCGTTGTCGCCGTCGTCGTCGTCGTCGTCGTTCATGTTGAATGTGTCGCTTCCCCGCCGGAGCCGCGACATTTTGTTTTTGCATTCATGCCGCCAGTTCATTCAGAGTGTTCTGAATCGTAATCATATCACACATGAAGATTACTTTCATCATAATATGCAAGTGTGTGTGTGTGTGTGTGCGTATTTGTATTTGTATGCGTTTCTGTTTTCCACATACACAGCATCTGCTGTGTATGTGGACCACGAATGAAGTCAGTCCTCGTTAGTCAGGTGAATTAAATATTCGCGGTGGTAAAAAAGAGCAGTAGTGGTGACCGAACTGCTGATCGGTCGCGGTTGTCGCGGCGTGACTGAAGGCGTCTATGCGGCCGGTCGACACAGACAGATAGACATACATACAGACAGACAGACAGCCAGACAGCCGATCGAGCACCAGCGATCAATGCCAATTTAAAAATGTAATTCATCAAGCAAGCAAGCAATCAATCAATCAATCGCCGCGACTTTATTAATAACTGATATACGCTCATTCATCCGACGTTGTCTCCAAACGGCCACCCTGCCTCATCCAGGCGGCGGCGGCAGACTCACTGCACCACACCCGACAAAAGAAAAACAGACAGTCTTCGATGTCTTCTCTGATCCAACTGATCTCAAGTAGCCCGCTCATACGTATTATGCTGCTGCTGCTCGTGTTGCAGCGTGTACGCGGCGTGTGTGTGTGGGATGTGTGTACTACTGTTTGAGTAGCCAGTGGAAATGTCCGTTCGGATTGTTGACGAAGCGCACGCGGCTGGTGCAGCTGTAGTGACAGTAAAACTAGTGGTGGTGTGACAGTGGCGGGAGCCAAAGTAGCAGTTGTTGTTGTTGTTGTTGTTGTGGCGGTAGCCGTAATAGCGGTTCTATCTAGCAGTAGCTGTACACTCTTACGAGTCAAGTTCGCCAAGAGGAAACTATCATTTTTTTTAAATGGTAGTAATAATAGTAGTAGTAGTAGTAGTAGTAGTAGCAGTAATAATAATGGCCATTAGAATTACCATAATAATGATGATAAACAACAATAATATTGAATACAACTGTATCAATGGCTACCGCCTAAGATAAGTAATCAGCAGTCCCCCTGGATACGTTTGTGTGTTTATACTTATTGCAAATTGTATTGTATTATGGTTGCTTTTGTTGCTGCTGCTGCTGCTGCTATTTGTTGAGTAATAATTGTAGTGTCGTAGTCGTGTCGTTTGGTAATAATGATGGTCAAAAAAATGACGCCAAAAAAATGATTGTTGAAGCTAAACTTTATTTAGCATATTAGCACCTCCCCCGAGCAATCATCTTGTATGAATAGTAGTTGTAGTAGAAGTATTACAAATAATAGTGACAGCAGCAGCAACAACAAAAAACAGAAACAACATTAGTGATAAAATAATACGCTAATTAATGAAGCTAGGATCATAAAAGGATCGTCGGTAATACACACGTCGAATGAAGGTCGTCGTTGGACTTCTACAGCTACTGGCAGCAGAGGTGATGCAACGGGGTGCAACGAAGCTATGAGAAGCGTGATTATAAACTTCATGACTCGTGTTTAAATCACACGTCGGCACAATTCGACACTGTTCATCATTCGTCAAATATGATCTTCTAGAACCAACTACACGCACGTCGTAAACATGTTTCGACTTACAACCGAGGAGGCATTACTTTTGTGACTATTATTCTTATTCTTAAGCAGATTCTTGCATTCTTCCTGTTATGAACATAAAATGTATGAGAGTTAACATGCCAATCATAGGGGAATAAATCCGGGTTGCGGCGCATCAAATATAAGGACCCACCTCGTCGTTGTCGTCGTTGTTACTGTTGTTTTCGTGTTGTTGTTGTTCTTGTTGTCGTTGTCGTTGATGGTGGTATCGCTATTATTGCTGTCAGCTGTGCTAGTCATATTATGCTTACCTAATAATTAGATCATTCGTGTTTTTCTTCTTTAAATGTTCGATTTGCATTTTGTATGTGTCGGTTCGTTAATATATACCGCCCGATAATACCGTCGCACTAATGGTCGATTGGCTGCATCTAGGTATGTTTTTATGAATGAATGATGTCTGTGTGTGCGTGTGTGTGTGTGTATTCTCATTCGCCATCCATACGTCAAGCCCGAGACAATGACGGCTGCTACGATGGCAAAGCGGCACGAAGACGGATGAAGAAACGAAGACATCTGTCGTTGAATTTTATTCATCACATGCCGCAATGATGACTACAATCATCATCATCCTCATCATCATTATTATTATCACTCTAATATTGTTGTTGTTGTTGTTGTCGTTGCTGCTGCTGTTGCTATTTCTGCTGGTGCTGATGTATCTGTTAATGCCTGTTAACGATGACACTTGACGACGACAACGACTAATTTGACTAATTTATTGATTATTTTTAATTGAAACATGTTCGTACATACATCCCCGCCCCCACACATACACATAAACGAACACACGTATAGATAGATACACAGCCCGACTAGTTGTCGTGGTATGTTACCGTTGTTGCTGCCGCGGCCATGGCTGATGTCACAGTGCCGCCACTGCCGCTACTGTCGCCGCCACCGTGATGATAATTGTGATGATGACGATGCTCATGGTGATGGTGGCTCTGCTGCTGCTGCTGATGACAATGTGCGATGGATGATGATGATTCGGCGTTGGTATATGTACATACATGCAGCCAAAAGAAGACAAGGTGGAGAGAGAACGGGGGCTAAACACGAACAAAAGGTGAGGTAGCGAGAGAGAAGAGGAGTATGGCGAAGGCGAAATCATGACCACGGCGAATGATATCGATACCACACAAAAGGGCAACATGGCGCTAATATAATAAACGCTCTTCTTAATCGGCGCTCAGGCGGTCGCAAATCCGAAATTCAATAATAATGCACTCACTCACATGTAAACACGAGCTTACGGTTTAATCACACATACATACATGGATATTGGCGCTCATTGTCGTCGTCGTGTTGTTTTTACTTTTTACGTTGTTGTTATTTTTGTTATTGTTGACGTTGTTGTTGTTGTTGTTGTTGTTGTTGTACAACAATTGCACGCTGCACGAGCTCCATCCGAACGAGTGTGGGGCGGTTTTGAACCACCCTCTCTACCGTATACACAGTATATATTGAATTATTGTTCAAAACAGATTCCAACTGGTAGGATAAACGAAGACAGACAGCGCGCGCCAAACGGGGGAGAGGGAGGAGGAGGAGGGGAGCGGCACTCTTGGTTACGACGTGCTACTTTATCCTTGCGTCTACTGTCGTTACGTCATATACGAGCCCATGTACACGCCCACATGAGAGCGCCCTGCTGGGCGGGGTGACACACGTGCGAATAGAACTGTATACGTATATGCATACAGATAGATATACATAGATGTTGCCGTGTGTTCATTGATAGCCTTCGGCTGCATTACCCTCACCCCACCCTACTCCACCCTCCCCCTGTGTCTTCTGCTCCCGTGTCAACGGATGATGGGATAGATGCTACGCAGGGTACATGTGCAGTGCATACACACAGGTCAGCGTAAGCTGGTCCAGCTCGTGCAAGTGTGTCGCTTGTTGTATTGTAAGTATCGCCCGTCGCAGTATCATAATCCTTCCTCACCGTCATCAACATCAGTGAATGATTAACTGCATAGGTGTAGTAGCAGTTGTTGTTGTTGTTGCAATGAGAATACTAGAGCCACTAGTATCACCTGTATGAAAATAAGAATGCAATTGCGCACATATCCCCGCCTATAATAATGGTAATATTATTATTATTAATAATAATAATTATTATTATTTTTAGTCATAATAGAGCGACGACCGTGCCAGATCAGCCGCTTGCGCTTTTGGACATCAAGTCTCGCGCATCAATTGCTACAGTGTAACCTCTCGGCTAATAAATGAATTCACATGCACACATTGTTTGTTTGTTTTCGCTGTGGTTGTTGCTGCTAATGCTTATTTGTATTTTTGTCGTTTGACACATTTGCTGCCATGTTTGCCTTTTTCTTGTTGACATTGTGTTATTGTTACTGTTGTTGTTGCTATTGCTGCTATTGTGGTAATAGTATGATACAATACATGTCTATTTGCAAGGATTTTATAGTCTTCCACGGCGGCCTAGGATCATTGTCCTTGGGGAGGTGAGTCTACGATTAAATTGGCCTAGATCATAGACAACCGTAAAAGACGCTTAAGAGCAGTGATCAGCATTAGCCATCTTCTTTGGGAGGCGTGAACCATCCTGGAATAAACAGACGAGACAGCACTGTAAGACATACCAACAGCACAAAGCTTCGTGCACGTGGAGCGAATACAATGAACCAAGCTTTGTAGGCAACCTGCTAAAAGCTACTCGCATATACAGCAATAGCTATGTGAGTAAAGCTTATTGTATACATATCTAAGAACTCGATGGTCCAAAGCAATGCTACATACGTGCCAGCGCAAGTCTTTAACTTTATCGGATATGTGTGGTGAAACGAGTGTCAATGGCGACTTACATATACAGCTTATTTGAGCGGGTCCTTTCAGATCTGAACTTGATAGGTATGGCTAAGAATGTTAGCGGTAGAAGTTGGACGTCCATTACAGCAGGAAAGTCCTACATAAACTCTAATTTAAGCAAGTTAAGAAAAATTGATGGTTTAAGGGACAGCTGGCGTAATCTATGTATAGCTAAGCATACAAATTGGTTTTAATGGACCGCTTCAGTAGTCGTGCTCACACGCTCACTGCTTTCTCACGAAAATACTTCAGTCCCCCAATCTACTAAAAAATCGTTTACGCTAAACTCAAATAATGATAGGTATGACTTTACTGAACTTGGAAATTATGAGAAAGAAATTAGGTATGACTTTACTGAACTTGGAAATTATGAGAAAGAAATTAGGTATGACTTTACTAAATGTTGGAAATTTTTGTACTTAGGTATTATCAACACTAAATGTGTGAATAAATGGAATCATAAATGTTGGAAATTGTGAGAAATAAAACCGCCAATAAGCTGGAGGCAAATTTGAAGCGTGCTTACCGTTTTTCTCGTGTATCTGAACAAGGCTTTTGAAGCTTTGTTGCGCCCTGGCGAGAGAGTACTGGCCTTTGTTTCCGCCGAATTGAATTCGCGCCTTGCCTTTGACCAGGGTGGCCGCAATTTGCAGGATGATTGCTTCCACGGTGTAGGCTGAACTCCAGCCCTGTTTCGTCAATAGTTCCATACAGATCGCGCCACCGCCCAGAACATAGCCACCCGAGATAGCCGGAGCGACGACGCGGATAAAGGGTGGTTCAAACGGATAGTTGTCCTATGAACACAAGCAATGCGACAATTATTATATATATTTTTTCGGTATTTCCCTACAATTGAATTATTATTATTATCATTATTATTACCATTATCATTATGATCATTATTATTATTATTATTATTATCCATCTAACTGCAACTAGCATGATACACTATAAATTAAAACGCAATATAAGCAAGTTTGTTTATATTCAATTTTTCCCTACAATTGAATTATTATCCATATAACTGCAACTAGCATGGAGCAATACAAATTAAAACGCAATGTAAGCAAATTTTGTATGTTACATGCTAGTACCTAAATGTATCTCTGAACAACGAAGCAATGAGATCGTATCCACAGCGCTCGAGCCACGCACGGGACGCATTCAGAGTAGTATCACCCGTTTTTCTACTGGTGTTGGCGGAACATGGTGATACCGTCGACTAACGTATATATATATATATATATATATATATATATATATATATATATATATACACATATATTCTGACACCTACCTTAAACAGCATGTTGAGTAGGATGTGATCTTTGCCCTCTTTTTCTCGGAGAAGGCTCATGTCACCGTGGAGTGGCGAATCGGGATCGACTCGAAGCAGTTTGACGTTCCACTCGTAGAGCGAATCGTTGACGAGTTCAACCGCGAACACACCACGTTTGTAGCTTTCGCTACGATAGACCTCTTTTAGCTCCTTCATGAGCCGGTCAGTCGCCTGCACTGACCCGGACACTGAGCCTTTCAGGTAGTCCTTCCGCTGGTTCTGCCGTAGACGCTCAAGTGTCACCACGTGCTCCACCGATAAACCTGCCACTGAAGGGCCACGGGCAGAACCACAAAGGCAGCCCACCACGAGCCGACACGCAGCACAGCAAGGGCAACAAGTTTAAACAACTCATTCGGGAATACGACTAGTACTACTACAGTTAGTAGCATTGATCTAGTATGATTTAAACTGCGCATCATAAGATTGTAATTTCGTTGAAAATACAACATTTGAAGAAATCAATGAATATTAATATATATATATATATATATATATATATATATATATATATATATATATATATACGGTGTATGCATGTTTTCTTTCTTCTTCTTTTTCATATGTGGCACAGCAACTTCTTCCTTCTGCTGCGCGGAGCAAAAAGCGACCCTGCATTTGCACAGCGCTCAGAATGTCGAGAAAGGCACGAGTAGATGTACTGTGTATATAAGCCTGCTGTATATATGAAAAAACCGCAAACGCTCCACTCGACTGCCATGTTCAGGTTGAATGGAAGCAAGAGTTATTAGCTTATAGCTTCACGCAAGAGACGCACGCGTCCGATTCGGCTGATATCAAATAGCGAACCAACTAAAGCAAGCGAAGTCTTGAAAAACGCACACGATTCGTATTACTATTATTATTATTATTATCCATCTGTTTAGAGTACACTTGTCTGGCATCTATCACGTTGCATAGTGATTTGCATTCATCTGTGGCATAATCGTCTTCATCGCCGTAGTCATGATTTTCGCGCACAAATTATTATCACAGAAACGCAAATGCTTGGCTACCATTGTCACGTGCAGCAAAATCAATTACTCTTCATTTTTACCAGCACTAACACTACTAAGTGTATAACTAGTATTACCACTATTTTCGTCTTTTGGTCGGTATGTACGGTTCTTGAGCTTAATCAGAATCGTCTAATATGCTAACGTACATATTTTAACTAGAAACGAAGCTCTGTCGAATATTTTATATATATATATATATATATATATATATATATATATATATATATATATATATATATCGAGAGAGAGAGAGATGCACCAAACTTAAACAAAATATTTGTTTATTTTCGCTGACTATACTAAAGAAACATGTGTATTTGGGTGAGTCTCTCAGCACAGTTAAAACATTGAGAATCTAATAAACACCGCTACGTAATATGTAGAATATTGACACACTCACGAGAGCGGGCAGACACGGGCGATAGCCTTTTCTGCAAAATGCCCTTAATTGTTACAATAGTTAAAAACAAATATGTAGTTATGTAAACGTTAAGCGTTACTTAAAGAATTACTGAATTTAAGTTAATCCGTATACATATATATATATATATATATATATATATATAAAACATATATATATATATATATTAGGGGGGTGCATATGGCTACCGACCTTCGTCCTTGCTCTTGTCAGCGACACTTTCTTCCTCCATCTCGATGTGCATATCCATCTCTTCGAGGTCCTCTTCGTCATCGGACGGGGCGTCCGAGGGAGCCGAAGGTGGAGGCGACAGGAGGATAGCCGACGTCACCTGTTCCATTTTCTCGAGTTCGAGCGGCTCCGAGAACGAGTGCAGCTTACACAATTCCCGCACGAGTATGCGCACCTGTGCACGCAGAGCCGCCGCCGCCGTCGGCGGATACACAAACACACACCCGAGTACGCAGGCACGGAAGAGGAACAGAACGAAACGTCACTTCGTTACTCTCGAAATAGACGTAGTCGTTCGTCGATCGTAGGCGTATAGAAATCAGATATGCATGCATACATACGTACATACATACATACCTACCTACATACTTACCTACCTACATACTTACCTACCTACCTACCTACCTATATACCTACCTATCTACCTACATACCTACCTACCTACCTACATACCTACCTATCTACCTACATACCTACCTATCTACCTACATACCTACCTACCTACATACAAACATACATACAGGCGTACGTCTGCGACTGACTATAAAGCGTATTTGGCTCAGTAGCAAGTAAGGCAGGCAGGCAGGCAGGCAAGACGCTATCGTACTCGTACAAAAACAAACAAAAACAAACAAGATATATATATATATATATATATATATATATATATTTCTCTCTCTCTGTGTCTCTGATCGAAAAACAACTGATCGATATTCGTTCGCACATCATTCATTCATCCATCCATCCATTCATTCGCTCGCTGTGAGAGAGAGAGAGAGCGCGCGTATCGAAACACAAGCGCGCGGCGCGACAATGACAGACAACGAAGAATGTTTGTTCCGATCACCAATCACCACACCTACGAACGAGTAGGTCGAATGCGTTCGTTTTGACGTTTCCTATGCACGCATTTTCACGTCCGCTCATTACGCACGCAAAAACAGAGAGAGATATTCCTTATTTTGTTTTGTTCTGCTGCTGCTGCTGCTGCTTCTTCTTCTTCGAGGGCTTTCGCCCTAGAATAGTGCTTCGAACAGCAGTTAGTTTTGGCGTCCATTAGGGCCGCCAGCTGGAGTTTTCGCGTCCCCCTAAGAGTCGGCCGCAGGCCCACCCGCCCGTAGCCTCCCGGCAAACTGTCGGCAGGCCTCCTCCGCCTCCTCCTCAGAGCACTATTGAGATTAGATTTGTCCTCTTGTGAAAGCCGTATTATTATTATTATTAGTCTGAAATGTTGTTTTCTCCACATCTCCGTCGGCCAATCTTACAATCGTCAGAAGAACGTCATTGTTGTTCCGCGCTTTACACGGATGCCCCAATTTACTAACCATATCTATATAGGTCAATAGGCAACACAAAGGGATCGAACACTGGGTCTCTCGGTAGGCCATGGTCTACCTTGCCTGCTCGAACTCGTCCGGGAAGCTGCCCTTCCATTGGTTCCAGCTGGTGTTGCTAGCTGGCTTTCGGCTAGTCTCCTTCCTCGAAGCTTACTCGAATCGAGTGGGTGTTTCACTCCTAGTACTCCTCTAATCTAGTCCCGCAGCTCTCTGTCTGTCGTAATCCTGTACTCAACCGTACTCAGTAGGATGACCGATCTCGCCTCACGTTCACACAGTGCTTACACGGACATTATTTCTAGGAATACATACGCGCAGTGGTGCCTGTTTAAGGCCGTGCGAGACGAGCGCAGTAGCAAACGCGGGTCTCGTTGTGTTCGTTCGCTATCCTATATCGCATACACACACACACACACATACACACTCGTGAAAAAATTGATTTATTATTTGCTTAACACGTATACCGAAATGCACATTGTCACCTTCTTCTCATGCTGCACACATACACTCATGGAAATGTATCCGAAACGCACATAGGTCACTCTCTAATATCAGGGACGCTTAGCGTGACAGCATAAACGGACATGTTGAAATGAAAAAAGGATTTGCCCAGTAGTCGTGTGTGTGTGTGTAGCATGGTCGCTAGTTTATCCTCTATTCTCAATCTTACATACATACACGCGTCAACATGCAAGCGGTAGCCGACGATGTGTGGTGTACATTACCGAGCAAGATAGTGGTGGCTTAGTGGCAAAAGCCTTTACCTTGCATTCGGGAGGCCTGGATTTGAGACCCAGACCGGCGAATTCCTAAATTAGTTTTCATGGTTCCCAATTGCAAACAGGCTTAATGCCAGAGTGGATTCCAAATCGACCATGATCGAAAACCCCCCATTAGGTTAAAAAAAAAACAAGTATACCTGTGCAAGTATGTGGTTGTCCTTGCCCGAGGTGTTGGTCAGCATTTGAACGATATTCGTAATTGCTGGCTCCTCCGTGTCGCTGAACCACACCGGGGGCGTCTGGGGGTACGTTTCCTGTAACCAAAATAATAGATCGTCGTTATTGTTGTTGTTGTTGGCTAGCACGTAGGTACGTAGTAATAGTAGTAGTAGTAGAGACTTGACTAAAAAAAAACATTGAGTCATTTTCCCTTGAAATGATCATAGCGGACGTCTGCCCGTTACGCTCACAGACTCTCTCTCGCTCTCTCTCTCTCTCTCTCTCTCTCTCTATATATATATATATATATATATCTCTTACACATACATACACGCACGCACACACACACACGCATACACACACAGACAGACAGACTGCCAATGTTGTAGTGCTTCTCAATATGATCTTCGTCATTATCTTCGTTGTCGGCCACCAAGGCGCGGGGTCAAATCTGCGACGGAGTGGTCCCCTTGCGGGCTGACTCAGGGTGGGTCACCGCAGCTCTTTTATTGCCGACTGCTTTGCTACGCATGCAATGTATATATGTTGTTATGATGTATTATACATGTATATGCCCACGATATATATATATATATATATATATATGCTTTCGACATACTCCCCGAGAAACTCAATACACGGTTCCCACCGAGACTTCAGAGCATGTCTACTACCTGAGTAAAATTCCGTGTTCTTAACGCAGACAACAGGCATTGACATCAGTTTTAAGCTCTTTCTTCGGTGCTGCTGAAAAAAAGAACGAAACTATTCTTCAAATTTCCCCGAAAAGAAAACAATCACAGGGCGTCACTAGGAGGTCCGGAAAATAGGATGGTTGCTCAATAAGTTCAAACCTCAGGTCGGCCAGCTCTGCAGAGATGCTAGCCGCGACCTGTGTGCAGAAGCATTGTCCTGTGAAATAGGACCGGGAAAGCCCACTGCTGCAAGCGGTCGTCCAACAGTCCTGCATATGATGCTCCTGTGATCGCTTTACCGCAAGAGAATAGTCAACCAGAAATAGTCCGTACCCTCTTCGGAGGTCCTTCACCAGGTGGACGCAATTGGAATGCAGTGATAAATCCAATTTTCACGTACGGTCACGAATCGGCACCAAAACTGTCTGACGATTTTTTTGACGTCTTGGCCAAACTTTGCTGAGATGGTGAACACGCGGCGCCCATTTTGCTCTGAGCCTTTTCATCTTCAAGTTATCGTGCAGAACAGAATGCATACTACCTAATCCCCAAAGTTTCCGCTTACTAATGATGTTCACTCTTCCATCTGCACGGCAAGGACGTTCATCATTTTTTTCACGCTTTCCTCATCAGTAGCCGTTTTAGAGCGTCTTGAACGTGGTTCATACTTAGTGCTCGTGCGAACTCTTTTAAACCTATTATTCCAGTTGGAAGGAGTTGCAAACATGGTGCAGAATCATCTCGAACCTATCCCCGTTTTCACTTGGGTCGCACTCCAACCACTGAAAGAAAATACTATTAATGGAAGTCGCTCTAAACGTTTCACTTTAATTATCCGAAATCACGCCAATACGTTGCACGTTGGAAAGCGAAAGGCCAAGCGAAATTGTAACGACCATAATCAATCACCGTAGCACTTTAACTGTTGCTAACGAGGAGTTCACTTTTCCGAGAATCGAGGCGGGAGCGCGCGAAAAAATTCGAAATCTAAGTAGCTCATTCTAAGAACGTTTTAAATTGCCTATTATCTAAATGTATGCATATGTGTGTGTGTGTGTGTGTATATATATTGGATGTGCAGCTACACTCAGGGCTCAAATGTAACGAACACGAATGTTATGACGGCAACGCTGCGACGTGCGAAGTAAGGAGTATCGGTCGCTATTGTTACGAGTCATGATGGCCACTCGATCAAAACGATTGAACGAGCAAACCAATCAAACAGAACAGACGGAGGGACAGACACACAGGCACCTCAGTAGGCCAAACAGAAGCAACTGCGCGATCGTCACGACTTTGCTAGAGTTGTGTGACTGTCGTCGACAGGTCGACGGACAGACCACGGCCACCTCACGGGGCACGCAATGACCAGCGCAACAGCGAGAACAACAACAGAAACAATAAAAGCAACAGTAACAACAACAGCAGCAGCAACAACAACAACAACAACAACAACAACAACAACAACAACAACAACAACAACAACAACAACAGCAGCAACAACAACAACAGCAACAACAACAACAGCAACAACAACAACAGCAACAACAACAACAACAACAACAACAACAACAACAACAACAACAGCAGCAGCAACAACAACAGCAGCAGCAACAACAACAACAACAAGCGACAGTAGGTCTAGCAGCGCCAGCGACAACATCCATGGCTCAGCACGAACACGCCCACAGCTGTAGTCTGCCAGTACATGGCACATACACATGCCGTCGTCTATGAAAAGGTGTTGCTGCTCTATCCGCGTATGAACAGGCGCGAAATCTAAAACGGATACGCAGTGGCTTAAATCACATACATGCATACATACATACATACATAGGATACACAGTGGCCTAAGTTCAACAACCCTCACCACAACCATTAGTTACGAGTGACAAAATGAACAAAAATCTTAGATCATCTAATTCGGAGACAAAATGCACATTGACTCTGTGCCTGAGTCACTCGGGTGCTACACTGCTCGTCTCCACACTGCTGTCCACGCCATCGTTCGTTGTCTATATATATTTTGTATTTGTATAGATAGTATCTATGTCTATCCGTATAGATATATATAAGAGAAAAAAAAAAAAAAAAAAAAATATATATATATATATATATATATATATATATATATGGCATTCACTAATGGACATAGCTCATGTTAAAACAACGAGTGATCATAATAGGTTAACTCAACTTAATAATAATAATAATAATAATAATAGCAAGATCATTCCGTTAATAGCGTGACTAAGAACTATTTGTATATGTATAGTGTATATATAGATACCAAACGAAAAGCACAAGCCTATAATAGCACTGAGTTGCAATCACAAGCAGGTGAACAGAGAGCGAGCAACGAGACGACTAGCACACGCGCAGCACACTATCACACGCAGACTTGAATACAAAAACAAAGAATAATGGTGGAATGGAAATTCAGAGCGAGAGCGCGAAAGGGAGAGAGAAAGTGATAGAGGAGAGAGACTAGACATAGACTAAAAGAGAACGAGCATGCAATCTCAACGCGACCGACCAGATCGATGATACGACGAATGTACTCTATTCGTTGCGCTCAACCGGCTACGCTACGGTATGCGTACTCTATGAGCAGCAACAGCAGCAGCAGCAGCACCAACGAATAGATGATAAACAACCATACCGCTGAGAGTCAGCGGCCATGCTGCCACAAGGACGGACTGTTAGGGAAACCCTAGATAAGATCTTAACATGTCCGGCCCTCGGTGCATTGAAGATATACCTCAGGTTAAGTTCCAAGCCCGTTGGGGACGGAGGATAGTCTAGAATTAAAAACAACCTCCTTAAAAAATGTTTTTTTTAATTCTAGCAGCCAACCAAAGAAACGAAACGTGTGGCGTATATGATCTAGACGACGAAGCCATCAAAAGCGCAGTCTCTGCTCTCTCGTTGTTCATCAATCGTATATCATCGGTTGTTGGCTGAGTCTCCAGCTACACAAACGATGCTTCCTACAAACGATCTCTTTTAGTAGTGCAGCGCAACGATCGACGCAACTACGCAAATCGAGAATGACGTTGTCGTTGTCGTTGTCGTCGTCGTCGTCGTTGTAGGTGGTTGACGCTAATTAGAGAACTGCGTGGCCGCGCTCGCTATCTAAATCGCTCTATCTCTAAAAGGCCGCCCGTGTTTCGACGACTGACGACCAACCGCAACCGACCAATACCAACCCCGCTGACTTCGGCGTTCTGCCTCGTCGTCCAGGATGATCGACTACATATAAGAATACTAGTACGACCTACTACCACTACTACTACTACTACTACTACGCTAAAATTAGGAAGCATTTTGAATGGTTAATTCTCAAGAGTCCATTCTCCCTCCGTTGTCTACATGTTGGAGGTATAAGGTTGGAGGTATGATAAGGCTATGAGGTACCACCACCTCTTCAATGTCCCGCTCTCGGTCGATTGAAGGGTTAGACCGAGATGGCGATTGCAACCCGTCGGGGCAATAACCTAACTTAAGACTTCTTAGTGTTTAGAATACTAATAACAACCTAACCTACCTACTAGTTCAAGATAACGATGACAATACAACCGTATATGCCCGTCAAGTTGATTACAACAGCATCAACAACAACAGGGCGCCTAACGATAGCCTGCTGCAGGTGGCTACGAATGAAAATCGAATCTACTTCGGCTGGCTGATGATAGCGGCACCTTTTTGATGGTGGTTGGGTCGGAAACATTCGAACTGACACTTCCACAGAAAACTGTGTCACACAAGACAGTGAGGATCAAAGAGCCGCGCTGGCAAAGGTCTCTCTCTAGATTCTTCATCGGATATGGCAACAAGCGATTTCTTCTTCTAAAATATCGCCTATTTAAGCAACTGGTACTTAATGGCCATGGAGGTGGAGCAAGAGCTTTTTGTTTTTTAAAGTGTTTCTAATGTATGCTTAAAGGCTACGAAGGATGAGCACCGCCTCAGTAGATGAGTAGAAAATAAGTGGAAGTCACATCGAAATCTAAAAATGATTCGACTTTCAGAAAAAAAGGAGCTCTCTCCCTCTCTCTCTCTCTTTCTTCATTCTGTCATACATGCTTAGAAAAAAAAACTTTACCAGGTCACTGTGTATATGCGGGAACAGCAGCAATGAGAGTATAGTCTCGCATTACTGTCGCATTCCACCACACATATATACACACAGGATATCATTTCGTAAGTCTAGCCCACAGCACTCACTCACTGACGAAGCGCTTCAAACAATATCTCATCACGTTCTCTTAAACGTCGTCGTCGTCGTCGTCAGTACTTTATAAGCTGTAATAATGATTGTGCTTAATAGTATATATATATATATATATATATATATATCTTTAATCGCGGCGTATGGCGTCATTGAACGTATGCCGGGCGTTCCGTGTATGTTCAAAGTGCTCTCATGTTTGTGTGTATACGTGTGTGCATGTTTCGTGTTGATGTATTTCTATCTGTCCTGTGCATAATCTCCAATGCGCAGTGACGAAGCTATAGCGGCAGCAAAACTGTTTGCCAGCTAGCAACTCGTGTGGTTACACTCTGTTGTCGTTTTCCTCGACGGCGGGACATCGCACGTTGCTACGGACGGTACAAGTCTTGTTCCACGTTATGTAATATATGGGCCGTTATGTATCAAACTGTAGAGCACACATCTACTATATATATATGTGAGACAGCCTTTAGCTGTTATCCAACTAAAATCAAACGACTACCATAACGTACTGCCTACCCGCAGTAATCACACCACACACAGTTCACAGACAGTGGTCAGTCAGTGGTTTAAATAGGTAGTCCTAGATAGGTTAAAGCTTGCTTTGCCATTACTGGGATTACAAAACCTCTACTAGGATCACCACAAAAAAAAAGAAAGAAAAACGCTTCCGCCACACCTGACCTAGATCTCTAAAAAGAGGTAACACTGGCGGAAGGCCTGGTAATTACAACACGACCCCGTTTAGCACGGATACTGTAGGCTCCTACAGAGTGCTATGGAAAATGTTATTGAGCGCCCAGCTTCGTGCTTCGATAAATGGAAGGAAAAGGGTGCTAAATAAGTCGCACAATATTCTGTCTAATGACATGGTACAAATATCATAATTATATGCTCAAACAAAAGAGGTTGCCAAAGAAGTCGCACAATTTTCTGCCTAATGGCATGGCACGAATCTCATAATCATACACTCAAACAGCCCATTGATTGACCAACACTTGGGGACGCGTGTGTAGTCTCTGGGAAAATGCATATATATATATATATATATATATATATATATATATATATATATATATATAGTCCGCAATAAAAAGATACAGCCACCCATTTTTGCCACATTGCACACATTTATTATCACCAATCGTGTGAAGACGACGGTGATACATGCTCATAGAGTAAGAGCGAGGACTTTCATCGACATTCGGGGTCTCTGATTACTTTGAGACACGGGATCTCTATATTTGACACAGCTACACTGCGAAAAAATTATACAGCCACTAGCAAGTTTGCATGTCTTAAAGAGTGAATTGAGCGGAATAACAACGTTTGGGCTCATTTCACGGCTCGGCAGAAACAAAGCCAGACACATCGAGTGCACCCTGCAACTATACTTAATACTTAGTGAACTTTCCGTTAAGTCGGATAACCTCAAAAATACGGTTTGGTATGGTGTTGAACAAGTTTCGGATGTCGTCCTGCGAGAGTTCGCCCCAATCCTTCACAATTGCTTCTTTTAGTTCTACCTGGTTCGAAAATTGATTTTCGTCGGTGTAAACCTTTCGGGCAAGCCAGTCCTACACATTATCGATGATATTAAGATCAGGTGACACTGCAGGTCAGCGTAAGACCTTATTGTGCCGTTGTTCGAACGAGCTTCCGATCAGCCTGGCAGTGTGAAACGGGGCGCTATCGTGTAGAAAACGAAGTTGGGCCCTCCCATCAGCTTAATATGCGATTGCTCTTCTAGTAGATCCCTCTCGCGCCACGAATTAGCACGACCGTCTAAAAACGCAATCGACGACTTGTGTTATACCCGACAGCGGCTCTGATAATCACCGAACTGCCACCTGAGCGCCGCTTTGACTAAATTCGTTCTTCCTTGCGCACATCGTGGAAATAATAGTTAAATCCATCCGGTCCATCAAAGTGGAACTTTTAGTCTCATCCGAAGGAGCACTCGGCGCCACTCAATGATGACATCGTATCATGGGCGAAGTCGAGACGAGCTTTCTGAGGCTCAGCGGCCAATCGTGTTTTTTTTTCTTGTCTTTTTCTCGTGAGCCAAGGTGTCTTCCTGAGGAGGTTGTGCGCATTTCGCACGTTCGTTCGTTTGCACACCAGCCGCCGCCGCAATTGTCCTTGCCGAGAGCGCAGAGTTTGACGCCTGCTTCAGAATTGCACGCTTGCCTAATTTAATAGTGTGTACCACAAACATCTTGTAGACTTTAGCATGCTGTCGCTTTTCCACCAAATGGAGCGCTACCACACATACCACATAGTACTACTGGTTTAACGAAACCAGCGTAGTTGCCTGGTGCACACGTGGTGATCAGACGGAGTTCAGCAGAAAATGAGGAAAAAGTGCACTGATTCGGTGCGCTCAGCGATAACATTCGAACATATATATATATATACATATATATATATATATATGTGTGTGACACATTGTGATAACAGACAACATGGACAAATAAATTTGCCGGCGGGCTATGTCGGTCCATAATATATATATATATATATATATATATATATATATAAAGGTAAAGGTTTTATCAATACCGTACCAGAATTTAACGTTGGAGATCGGCAATTGCCAGCTAAAGGTATGAGCGATCGATGGAGATATCTTGGAGTCGACTTTGACAACAATGGCAGAGTTGGCTCCACCAAGGATATCCTCCTTAATTTACTCAACAGACTCACGATAGCTCCCCTTAACCCCCACCAAAGATTCATATTTTTGAGTCTTTCTCATTCCCCGTCTCCTATATAAACTGGTCTCCGGTCCCAGACCATCTTACGCACTCCTTAGCGACCTAGATAAATAGATCAGAAAGGTTGTTAAGTCGAAATGGCTTAAGCTCGAAAACTCGACAGCACACGGCGGTCTGGACATCCCCTAGCTTCAAACATTCATTCCCAGACTCCGCCTCTCCCGCCTGACAGCACTACAACACTCCACGCACCTTGGGGTCCAATGGATGCTAACCACCGAGCACTTTAAAAAAGATCAAGAACGAAATCAAGAACATTAACGCCCATCCGTACACACGAGGACGAGTTCGTTTGCTTCATGTGCCACGAGACAACGTCAGACAGCATTAGGCAACATGCACGTCTCAGTGCATCTGAATGAGTCTGAAACGACAGAATTATATATATATATATATATATATACAGACTGACTGTAGGCTTCGGAAACGCGGACGTGTTGTGGTAATCAAGCCGTACGCGGTCGAACATAGAGAATTGCCATTAAAATCTAAGGGTATACTTTCGAGATAGAGTCGAGTTATTTACCGCTAACAACGATCAGGTGGGCAATACAGCTACTTATCACGATAAAGTTCGACCAGCTAAAACTATGGATAAAACTCTCTCCGCATTATATATATATATATATATATATATATATATATATATATATATATATATAGAGTATGTATGTATATATATACATATATACATACATACATACTCAGTTTTCAACTCCTTTGTCTACTGGGGAAATGTGAAGTAGTCAATCGGCGATGAAGCAGTCAACTTACTCTGAATTAACTTTGAACTGTAGCTGGCCCACCTTCACGAACTGAAGACTTGTTCATTATCATCACAAAGTGGAAACTTAGTACTCAGCAGACTCCAACAATTCAGAAGTCATTTCTAGGGTCGCCGTTTGGCGACAGACACCCGTTAAATATTGCTGCTACGAGCCAAAAATTGTCAGTAGAGTGTCGGAGAACGGGGGGACTAAAGTGTACCGTGGAAGTTCGAGGAAGCCGTGCCGTGGGTTTGTGGGTCTTGTGAAGTTAACCTTGTGAAAATCGAACATAAACCACGCACAAAAGAATAGCGTAGCAGCTCAATTCCACCTTGAATTAAGAAGAGTAGCACGGACGATAAACACATACATACACACCTCGCGCACCCACCACTGCTCCCCCACAGCAAAGTAGTCGCAACATTCAACGCAACATGATGCGACATTCGTCAGCGAGACGAGCCGGCAGGACGTTGTTGCTTGCAGTTGTGATGTTTATATTAGTTATAATAACACAAGTGATGGCGACGACGAGAACACGACGCTTTGACGTTGATAACGGCGGCCATAATAAGACGTATTACGAATAGCCAAGTAGGAATGTTTCCACTGCCAAGAGTCTCAATCATTTCCATGACCACCGGTTCCACGACAACATCTAGCCATATACAACGTGATGTCCTCAGGGTTATGTATTTCGCCAAAGTTGATCACTTGTCAAACAATATGTATGTATATATATATATATATATATATATATATATATATATATAATAAGAAAAAATTAAAAACATGATTTGGAAAATTCTCGGTTTTCATTCTAAGAACTTATTGAACTACCTGTATATATATATATATATATATATATATACAGATAGTTCAATAAGTTCTTAGAATGAAAACCGAGAATTTTCCAAAAAATGTTTTTAAATTTTTCTTATTCGATATACTCCCCGAGAAGCTCAATACACTTTTCCCACCGAGATTTCAGAGCTTTCATACCTCTTGAGTAGAATTCCGCGTCGTTAGACTGAAAATAGGCATTGACAGCAGCCTTAACCTCTTCATTGCTGGAAAAACGCTTTCCACCGAGACTATTCTTCAAATGTCCGAAGAGGAAATAATCAGAGGGGGCCAGGTCTGGAGAATAGGAGGGTTGTTCAATAAGTTCGAACCTCAGTTGGGCCAGTTTTGCCGATGCTTGCCGGGACTTGTGTGCAGGAGCATTGCCCTGGTGAAACGGGACAACCTTCTTCTGCAAAGCGGGCCGTTTCACGATGAGTTCTTGCTAACGGCAGTCCAACAGTCTTGCATAATATTCTCCTGTGATCGTTTTACAGCTCTCAAGGTAGTCGACCAGCATTATTCTACGTTGGTCTTAAAAAACTGTAGCCATCACCTTTCCGGTCAATGCCGTTGTCCGCACCCTCTTCGGAGGTCCTTCATCAGGTGCACACCATTGGCAAGATGCTTCTTGGGTCTCGGGAGTGTAGTGATGAACCCGGCTTTCATCGACGGTCATGAATCTGCACCAAAAATCCGACAGATTGTTCGACATCTTGGCCAAATTTCGCTGTAAAGCCAAAACAGGCGCGTTTTTTTGGCCTTGGTTGAGCAAATGCGGCAGCCATTTTGCTCTAAGCTCTTTCATCTTCAAGTTTTCGTGTAGGATCAAATGCACACTGCCTAAACGAATCCCTAATGCCTCCGCTATTTCCTTAATGTTCATTCGCTTATCTGTGCCAAGAATTGTTCGCACTTTCTCTACGTTTTCCTCATCAGTTGCCGTTTTTTGGCCTCCTGGACCTTCATCCTCGGCGCTCCTGCGACCTCTTTTTAACACATTAATCCAGTTGGAAACAGTGGCAAAACATGGCGCAGAGTCACTGTACGCCTCGTCTAACTCAATTTTTACTTGGGTCGCATTCCAACCTTTGAAATAAAAATGCTTGATAACCACTCGAAACTCTTTTTTTTCCATTTTTAAAAATCACGCCGATACGTTGCACGGGAAAAGCTATCAAACGAAATCGCAACGGCCAATCACCATAATATATTGAGTACTAGCAGTCGAAAAGTTGCAGTTCCTATTAGCGGTGAAAGCGTGCCAAAATTCGAATTCTAAAAAGCTCAGTCTAAGAACTTATTGAACTACCTGTATATAGATGGAACCAACGGTCATTTCGGCTCCTCCGACATGTGAACCGTTGTTCGCCGATAACACGGTAACCAACGTATAACAAATAATACCAAATTAATAAATTAGACAAATCAGTAATCAGTTCAACCACCATTTGTTTCGGAACGGTTTGATCCCGTTCGCAAGTTGACCAGCCATTACACAAGCGGCGAACGATGGGTTCTGCTAGCAGCAACAGTACGCCAATGGGAAGAGGGAAACGCAATCAGGTAAGCAAACAAAAAGACTTAAAGGGGCAAACAGACAAGCAAACAAGCCAGCTTTGTGCGTGTTTACACTGCAAAAAGTGTACAAGGGAGACAAGAACAGATCAGAGGTCCGAGCGTATAATCGACGAAGTTGCGCTGCGGTTGCAGTTGACGCTGCGCGGTGGCCCTCGGAGATCAAACAAAACGCTATCCAGTGACTCAGTGCAACATAGCAGTACTAGAAGCAGTAGAGTCTGTGGTGGTAGGCGACACATTTCTACGCACATCAAGCATTCGCTTTGCAGACAAAATCCAATTTCGTTTCAAAACGCAGA
>QVRM01000909.1:0-12500 GCA_003439945.1 Dermanyssus gallinae
TGTGTGTGTGGGCGTCCGAGTAAAATCCACAATGTTTCTTATGAAGAACCACGCGACGATGAAGTCTGAGGAGACACTGCTGAGTAGTATACAGAAAGAAGTGTTGAAATGTCGTTTTAGTATCATTATTATGATTATGATTATTATTCATTTTTTGCCCACTATTGTCAAGTTGATTAGGAACTATGCTTGTGTTAGTATGACTGTTTTAGTAGTACTGTCTCAATGATGCGAGTACAAGAACGAAAGATAAATGATGGTCAATTGTGCATTTGTGACGAAAACGATCTTGATCTGTGTGTCATAATATCATGAGGACCGTAATAAATGAAATATTTTACGCCGTTGAACAAAGCCTGCTTACTTATTCACCCGAGCTAATACGCGCTGGCGTTCGGACAATATGTCAATTATTAGTTGTTTGTAAGTGTCTTAGGTCCTAAATTGATTAACAACAGTCATAATGACATATCCGAATAGTGAGAGTAAATAATAGAGACATCATATATATTATCCTAGCCATCCCCAAGCTGCGAATTCATTGAAAACAGACACTATATTGCATCTCCTGAACGTTTTGCGTTAAACCATATCATGTTGATTGATTGATCAGATTGATGATTCTTGCCGCACAAAGTATTCCAAGCTGAAAAGAGTCTATACAAAACGTACAATGCAGTACAACGTTTATTCGATTTCGGCAAATAAGCACTGCTACAGAAGCGGAACCACGACGTTGTCTGATCACCTACATATTCTTACACAACCTTGTTCTTGCTGTCATTAAAGACTAAACACGGTTTGCACTAAAGCAAACCCATCTGATCATTATTCGTCAAATTTCGTTGACGGGATAAATAAGCGTAAATGACCGGCAGCCCTGGCATAGAAGTCGCCGATTCGATCCCGACGCAACAAAGCTTCACATGTCGATGCGATCTTTCATTAGATTTGCAGATTTGGGTTACATCTATAGAAAATAACTGAATACAAAACAAACCAGATAACTAAATACGCAGTTCCTGCAATGTCCCTGGCAAGTGCACTGTTCTTAGCACAAAATATGCTTAACTTTAACGAGAAGAAAAATTCACGAATCAATTTTTAATATAAGGCTCACTTGATATATATATATATATATATATATATATATAGGATAACCCATCCCCCCGAATTAGGATGGAATGTGCCGACGCAGGCCGAAGGAAACCACAGAAGATCAGATTTTTAGCAGTTGTTGACTATCCTCCTGTGGTGGACTATTTTAACTACTAAAAGTTAACGTACTGTCTGTGTAACGTAAACAGCCGTACTGCGATAACATACTTTTTGTTCTGTGAGCAAATTTCGTGGCGCACCTGCGCTTTTCATCCTGTTGGCGAAGCCACACTCAAACATATATTACTTAATATGTATTTGTTGCGGCGCGATTACGAAACTATTCCACCTTCATGTGGAACTTACTATATTGTCATTGCATGTTAAAGTGTGTTTTGATAGTCATATATATATATATATATATCAATTTATTTTCCGTATGATACATTATGTATATGTTACACGTATCACGATGGATTAGCTAAGCCAAAGTGCGATCCGTTTCGATGAGGTCAGGCCGGGACCACTTCAGAAGTGCGCGGCAAACGGAGGCAGCGTTCCGACGTCGTATGCCAAAATCCACACGTTGTTTGAAAAAGGAAGACGACCTGTTATCCCCGGATGACAGGTTTCACAAGATGCCGACTTAGCGGATCAGCTGCTTGGTCCGAACGCCCGGAGCGCCCAGGGTTTTAAACACCGAGATCTCACAAAGTCTAGCCCTGCGGCGGAGTTCTTGGAGAAGCTCTTAATAGCTGCCTGAATGTATTTTTTTGACGTGACGAAGGGCAGAGGAGACCTGATCAGTGTCGGTCATTCAAGGTCCTCGCCATCTAATGGGCGTTGTTGTCGCAAGGTTTCTATACGGCGTTAAAGTATATGTGGATACAATAAATCTGGCGGCACCAGAAACATCAGCTTCGGAAAGTTTAATAATGGACTGGCGCAAGGTATTATTTTTAAATAGTCTAGAAGTCAAGGTGCGAGAATGCGAAGTGTCAAAATGTCTGACAGGCGCATATTTCGAGAGAAATCACGAAGATTGTTGCGGGTGATGACTGAGAGAGATACCGTATCGTTGCGGGCGCGGGGGAGGCGAAGCGCTACGGGGGCAAAAGAGAAAAGACCTGTACCATGCTTCAACGTCATTATTAGATGAGACTGCTGAGAGTACACTGGAGCCTCGGTTACTTGTTTCCTGACTGATTTTTGTACAATTCGGATCAGCCTGATTTGCCCCATAACTGCTTGAATGTCCTCCAAAATTTGCACCGGTTGAAAACGAGAAGGCACAGAGGTGGTCGCTATGGAGAAGGAAGCGTCAGGGGTGGTCGGGGTGCTTAGCTGATATATGCCTTGTTAGGCCACGCCGCGTGTATTGCCCGTCGCATAGTGGACATTTAGTAGTAGATGGAGTGGCGTGTGACGCTGCTCCGTCTTAAGCTGTGCGATCGCGATCATGGTCATTCATGACTGTACGATTCATCGTAGATTTTCCACTAGTGGTAGCAACTGTAACAGCGGCTCGAAACGCTCTAATAAGGTTTGAATGAACCGATAAATCTGGGCGTAAGTCTGAAAGAATCTGACACAGTCCAAAGGAAGCGCTTTTGGGGCGTCTACATCCGGAAGCCACGTCGTGTATGTGTTTATACGTTGATAATAGCGAACATTCAGGGAACTCTGCTGTAGCTTCGTTTTGGGGTGGTTCTTTTCGGATGTCCCTAGTTCACCAGACGATATACTCTCCTTCAGTTTGGCTAGGCTCTTTTGCTCGCGGGGCGCAGTCAGTTTTTCCCTACGAGTAAACCCGTCGTCATTTGTCTCAACAGCCTTGTCATCCTCAGCGCACGTAGAGAATGAAGTCAACTTTTCCGCTGAAGCCCATGGCGCGCTATTCAGTCGTGACCTTCCGACTACTTGGACCAGGCGCAGGAATGTTCGGTAAGGATGGGCTCGGTTCACCGAAAACATCACTCGCCGGCGCATCGTGGGTGTTTGATGCAACCATCTTTGCGGCATCGGTGTTATCAGCACAAGTACTCGCGTCGGCTGAGTTTTGTCGTAACCTAGATACTCGTGGCCTTTTCACGCAATCGATTAGCACAAAGTTGATCATGTCAACCAAGTAAGACTAAAAATATAATCAATATAATTTAAACATTTTTTACAGTTTCAACTGTTTGTTTATTGACATTTCTTGTAGATAAATGCACACATTAATTTCAAGCTCCATTAAGCACATAGCTTGTTCAAAGCCCTTTTTATGACATAACAATGTATAATTTATATATGCCATGTTTACCTATTTACAATATATTGCAACATGGTTGTATTTTTATATCATTTTTAATCAGATGCAGGGACTTTGTCTGCCTAACCGTGGCCGGTACTTTGTTCCAGTAGGATGCCCCAATGTGTCTGATTGATAGCTTTGACTGGTTGGAGTTGGCGTGTGACAGAGTAAGCAGGTTTGATGCGTTACTCCTGGTAGATATGGGTTTTGCTAATGTTGCCAGACCATATAAGTTTAGATGGACTCCAAGGATTATACGCTTAATTTCAACTACGAGACAGTATTCTATAAGTTTTGAGAACGGCAAAATGCTAATATTTTTGTAGTGCGGTTGCACTGAATCTCGCATCCAGAAGTCTAGAGTTGTTCTCAGTGCTCGTTTTTAGAGTCGGTGAAGCGACCTGATAAGACGCATCTGTGTTAAGCCATAAACTTCTGCAGCGTAAGTCACCTGATTTACGGACGTAGGTAGAATACATCGCCATCAGACAGTTTTGGGGAAGAATTCGTCGAGCTCTGTATAAAGCTGCATTGCTGCCAGATATTTTCTTACGTATATGTGTGACATGCGCTTCAAAGGTCAGCTTCTCGTCCAACGTAACGCCTAGAAACTTCGTTTCCTTTAGAAGCGAAAGGGCTATGCCGTCGCACTAGAATCGGACGGGATTGATCGTAACGGAACCCCGCGGGGAAACGAATTGCATTACACCTGTTTTCCTCCAATTCATATAGAAACCGTTACTCCTGAATCATCATGATAACCTCTGAAGGTCCTTGCGGACCATAGCATCTACCTCACTTGGGGAATTCCCGACGAATTGGGCGGTGGTATCGTCTGCAAACAAGGTCAACTTTGCATGTTTTTTTACGCTAAATATGTTGTTAATAAAGATATTAAAGAGAAGTGGACCACCTATACTGCCCTAAGCCATTCCAACGGATATATTACTTACATCCGAGAGTGCATTGCCCACCTGAACAACTTGCCTCCTATTCGACATAAACGACCGCAGCCAAGACAAAAAAATATCATCCGCTCCATATCGAGTTTACTTCTTAATCAGAATATTTACATCAACTGTATCAAATGCTTTTCTAAGATCTATAAAACGCCGGCGACTGTCTTTTTTAACATTTGATTTCTGTGAACCTCTTTAACAAGATCCATGATAGGTACAGTCGTCTACATTTTGGATCGAAAACCGAACTGACGCTGACTTAGGCCATTAAACATCTCAAAGTGTTCGTTCAATTGTTCATATATAGCTTTTTCGAAAATCTTGGACATTGGAGGGGGGATACTGACCGGCCTGTAATTTTCCTTGCTTAGTCTGTCACCGCCTTTAGACAGTGGTACAACGCGATACAATTTGAGGGCCGTAGGGTAGATCCCCTGGCGTGTCGACAGATTAATTATGAATGCCACTGCGTCTGCAATAACGTTAGCACAGCACACGCATTAAAAAATGTAGTATCCACTACCCCCATGACCGGCTGGCGACCGTTACGAATTTGCCATTTTCTCGCTCAAACAACACACGTCCTCTGCCTGGCTCTCACTAAAGACCACTGACTCATTTATTTGCATATCTCTTTTAATGTCACAGATACGCCCGCACATTTAGTGACTTCTCGCGTCTTCGCTACTGGGGTGGTGACATCCTCTATTTGGCGCCATGTCTTGAGGCATTGATGCCAACCGACGCTGCCTATGCCTGCGCTGCCTAACGGACGCTAATTTCTTACAAAAATCTAGCGACACGCGCGTGTTTTGAACCCGGCAATTCTACGTGCGAGTTGGCATCTTCCCGTCTCGTTGACGGACTCAGCTGGTTGTGCGTTGGTCTCTCGCGCTAAAAGACCGCGAAGCAACGCCAAACGTAAACAAACGCCCGTTGTAATGACGTTGTGAATCGAACACGATCGTCTGCATGTATCGCCAGTTCGAAACGTAGAGGTTTATTGCAAACGACATGTGTATCTCGGCCGATGCATTCGTCGCATTGCGGTGTGCAGAACGAGTCACGTGAGCCACGAGTCAATTGCCAGCAATCGTTCTGGTAGCTGGTGGTAGCCCTGCTGTTGTTGTTGTGGTGGTGTCTCTGGCAAAAACCACTGCTACCGTTAAGGTCTTCGGCATCGACAACAACAAAGCAAAAACAACGACAACAATCGACAGTGCCTAGGAAATAACCGCCGGTTTGTAGTGGTTAACGAGTAGTCGCCGAGCGTCAACAACAGACAAACCGGCAGACAGACAGATACATAAAGAGAGACGATCTAAAGGTTCGTGTTTTTTGTTATTGTGGAAATTCAGCCCGAAGGCTGCGATCGGTTGCAGAACATCAGCAACATCTGCAAGTTCCTAAGTTCGTGCCAGTGGTTCTACGAGTGGTGCTTGGCTCTGCACACCGTCGCCACACCGGTAGTCAACAACAGCCACCGACCAACCAATCAGTCAAGCTAATAACCAACCAGTCTGTCTCACACCACACG
Source organism: Dermanyssus gallinae (assembly GCA_003439945.1). Taxonomy (NCBI): domain Eukaryota; kingdom Metazoa; phylum Arthropoda; class Arachnida; order Mesostigmata; family Dermanyssidae; genus Dermanyssus; species Dermanyssus gallinae. The sequence continues at coordinate 5,891 of QVRM01000909.1, forward strand.
ATTAGTGATGTAGTTTGTTAGTTAGTTAAGGAAGCAGCCAACGGTGGAGGAGGAAGAGGTCGATCTTATATATATATATATATATATATATATATAGCATCTATCGATTGGTATCTTTAGAAATTGGATATTAGAACTGCAACGAGAGGACTATCAATACTAGTATTGGTGCTGACTGCGGCTTTGCTGCAGATTCTATGGTGCTACTGTTCTGTCTCTACAGGCAGACTACTTTATAGACGAGGACGGAGGACGGACAGGCGACGGTGGTCAACTTATTGGCGTGGCGTGACAACTTCTCGCTGACGAACGATAGAAGGTTTCGTCTCGAGGTGGCTGCCTATGAGGTAGACGACAATTGCGACGACGAGGTGGTGATCGGGCCACTGGCCACGGGGTGTTCTCGGTGGGTCATACCAACTCGATTCGACTACGAACTTGTTTTTGCCACGGCTTGATGTCGACCCATCCGCTCGTCTAGTTGTTGTTGATAGCACCGCCACCATCACCATTACATCTTCCACTATCCAAATACATTCAATTCTTCACCACCACCTTGAACAACCCCACTACCATTTCGAGCAACCCCACCACCGCCACCTCGACCAACACCACCATCATCATCGACCACCAACCATGTGGATGCCGTGCGAGAGCGATGGCAGCCAGCAGCGGGACCAAATCTTCTGCGAGCTCAACCAGGAGATTGAACAGGCCAGTACGAACACACGGCTCAGCGCAGCGCTGCGCCACAAACTCGAACGCTTCTCGCCGCAAGAACGCAGCCAGCTGGTGAACCAGGCGCGCGATTGCTGGACGCCGCTGCTTATCGCCGCCAAGAAGGGCGTCGTCGAGATCGTGCGCTACCTGCTCGAGACGTGCGGCGCCAACCTGGAGCAGATCGACGAAGTGCCGTTCTACTTTATGGGACAATACGGCACGCCGCTGTGGTGTGCGGCCGCCCACGATAAGATCGAGGTGTGCCGCGTGCTCGTCAAGCACGGCGCCGACGTCAACACGATGTCGGACACCGGCTCGACGGCCGTCCACGCGGCGTGCTGCAAGAGCAACATCGACGTGGTGAAGTTTCTCGTCTGCCAGGGCGCCGACGTCAACCAGCCCGACCACGACGGCGGCACCTGCCTTATCTACTCGGTGCAGTCGACGGAGCTGTGCGCGTTCCTGCTCGAGCAGGGCGCCGACATCAACGCGCGCGACTCGCAGTTCAAGACGGCGCTCCACCACGCCGTGCAGGAGGACCAACTCGAGACGACGAAGTTGCTGCTGAAGCACGGCGCCGACCACCTGGTGCGCGACATGTGCGGCGACGACGTCCTGCAGACGGCCTGCCTGATGGGCAGGGCCGCGATAGCCGAGTACCTCATCGAGACGATGATCTACCCGCCCGAGCGGGTGGCCGACGCGTTCGAGTTGCTCGGCGCCACCTACCTCCACAATAGTCACGACGAGACGATGGCGCTCAAGTACTGGCGGCGCGCCGTCACCTACCGCGAGCTGCGCAGGATCGAGAAAAAAATCACCGAGCCGCCGAAGGACGTGTTCCTCAACCGCGTGCCGTTCTGCACGTTCGACGACGTCAACGCACTCGCGCACGACATGGACGAGATGCGGCTGCAGAGTCTGATCGTCAACGAACGCGTTCTCGGCCCAAACCACAAGGACTCCATCTTTCGGCTGATGTTCCGCGGCGCGGCGTACGCCGACAGAATGCAACACCAGCGCTGCATCGACCTTTGGAAGTACGGCGTCGAGATTCGGCTGAGCATGGACACCGTGCTGCACCGTCGGACGTATGACGATCTCCGGTCGCTCATCAAGATTACATTTGACGCGCACGCCAAACACACGCAGGGTCTGCTCGATGCGCCCGTCAGGCTGAGCGACGTCATGTTCCTGCTCGAGAAGCTCATCGACTGCTTGCCGGCCGTCATGCAGCAGCTCGAGCAGCATCCCGTCTTCCCCGAACATCAAGACAACTGGAACGGGTTGCTGGAGTACGTCATCTACCTGTTGCACCTGGCCGAAATCCTGCCCAAGTCGGCCGAGAATACCCTGCAGCTCGAGCGGATGACGCGCAAGATCGTCGTTGTCAATCCGGTCATGACGAACGGCAACACGCTGCTGCATACCGCGGTCGGGGGGTTGAGGGGGGTGGAATTGCACCAGCGTTTCTCCTATAACCACCGACAGTGGTGTGATCAGATCCTTCCCGATCCGGTGACGACGCGGCTGCTGTTGCGGTGTGGCGCCCAAGTCGAGGCCGTCAACGAGGACTATTCGACGCCGCTGCACATTGCTTCGCTCGGCATCAACTATCGCGAGGAGATCGTTCGGATGCTGCTTGACGCGGGCGCGCACATCGATCGGACAAACAAGCAGGGCAAACAGCCGTACCGCATGCTCGGCGACAACCCGAAGTGCCGAATTAAGATCACTCAACTCTTCACGCTCAAGTGCCTCGCTGCCAGCAAAGTGAAGTCGCACCACCGAAACTACGAGGGTCTCATTCCCCGCTCGATCGAAGACTTTATTCGAATGCACTGAGCGGTGCATACATACATGCATGCTGTATGCTTGCTTGCACTGCTGCTGCTGCCGTCGCCGCTACTTAACAACTGCCACCCAACTGCCTGGAACATAGGAGATCTCTTGACAGCAGACGACGATACAGGTCTCTTCTCCTCGTGACGTGCTGCACCGTTATGCAACAGAAATAGGGGTGTTTGGTGAACCCGCAAGACAGACGGACAAACATATAGACAGACAGATAGACATCGAAGCATAGCGTAGCGAGAGAGAGAGATGGGGGGGGGGGGGGAAACAATAATGACGTTATGTACATAGTGGCTGTAGATTGACAATGTTTCATATTTAAGAGCAATTTTAATTGATCACCATCATTGCGCAACTGTACTTCTATCTGTTATAGAAAGAGAACAGGAAAGAGAGAGAGAAAGATATTTATGGTGAAATACAGTAGAGAGAGATAGGGAGAGAAAATATAAAAGGGGGAAGTATCCATTACACAAGGTATGTTTTTATTATTATTATTATAGTACATAGGTTTGGGCAGTTAAATAAATGAAAGAAGGTAAACAGTTTGTTTTTGGAGAAAGAGAATTAGCAGCAGAGGCAGGGCGTAATGGCGACATAAATGGCACACTGGATCAACATACGAGATACGATAGATCAACTTGTAGACGACGGCGAGCATCATCCTGATATTCATGAATACGAGCATGGCGTACTAGAACTGTACCTTGAATGGTACATGTATGTGTGATAGAATCATTCCAATGAGCAGCAAACAAAGTTGGGTTGTCGTGAGTACTTTTCACGATGGTGAGGTGGCAATGCATCCGATGACGAGTGTCAGACTGCGAGAGACCGACCTGCCGAGTATATAACAAAAAATAAATCTTTTATGCGGAAGAGCCTAAGAAACAGATGCCGTGTTGAGTTGAAAGATGATCAATGCTCATTCCTCAGCTGTCTCCTCTTTCTGTTGAGGCTGTTGGGCTAAGAGTTGGGAGTAGTTTAAATGTCTGTAACAATCTTGCCGTTCGCCTCCATTATACATTTGCGTGAGAGCCCTGTCATCCTGATCATAAGCATACGATAGGTTTTGCATTTGTTATCGTCTGTGGGGTCAGCTCTGTGTATTGTGTACGCCTGTTCTTTCTCTTTAATAAGATCATATAATTCCGGTGTCACCCAATTTTTCCGAACTGCGTTCCTCGAGTTAGCATTATTGATCTTAGTACTATTACGCTTCAACCGCCGACATAACTCTTTCTCTAAACAATTTAAATGCCGCGTTGACGTCATGTAGCCCGTGTAGGTCGTCTCACATAGACGACAGTTCGACGGTTATTTGATCATAGTTAAATTTTAATTTTGGACACTCGTTGGCTGCCGATGGTTTAGATTTTAGACTAATAAATGTGGTAAAATGGTCAGAAAAAGTAGTCGTGAGAACGCCGGAAGCGATAGTTGACTTGGGTGGAACATTGCAGTAAATATGATCTATGCATGTTTCGGTGATACGTTGGCCATGGGTAGGGTCCGAACAAGCGACCCTGGTCGGCAGACCAATCATCTCTCGAAAGTTATACGAGTGTAATAAGTCATTTAGGTCAGTCACATATGAACCGCCCCTATCTAATAAGTCAATGTTCGCGTCACCAAGGGAGATTGTGTATAGCCTGTCCATTTTTGAGAGTAATTCTTCAAGTGCATACAATAAATCCAAGGGCCTCCCCGACGATTGCCTGTAGAATGACCCCTCAACCGTGCTCTGGCCATCGGAAAACACCTCAACAAAAATACTTTCGCATCGGGAGTCTGCCGGTAGGAGTACTTTGAGATCGTTCCGCTCACGCACCACATAGTCATCTCTTATAAACAGCACCACACCTCCACCCGGCCCACTACGGCAATCAACTAACTGGTTATAATTATTATTCTGGAAAGCGGCTGCCTCTTGTTGCAAGATGCGGGTTTCCGATAAAGCAATAAAGGGCAAGGGCCAAGGAGGCAGATGTAGTATCGTTTCAATGTCGTGAATATGAGACTTGAAAACAACAACAACAACGACAACAAAAACAGGAAGGCTGTTAGCAATGAAGGTTGAGTTCTCAGCAAGACGCTAGCTGGATTGTTAGCGATACACTATACAGAGGAGAACAACTTGCGAATGAACTTCGGTGCAGACACTGATTCTGCTGGGACAACGCTGATTTCGTGAAATAAACATGGCTGGCCACGACCATCGACCATTTAAATAAGTGCTTACCATCCGAGTGCTCGGTTACGACTCAAGATCTCAGGGAAGAAGAAGTTTTCCGCTCAAGATCTTGTGTTAAAAGTTCAGCGTTAAAATCCCTTCTAAAATATGTTCATGGGTTCCCCTCGACGTAAAGACATTGGGCAACTTGCACACGTACATTTCACGTCTAATCCCTTTTTTGTTAAGCGTAGAGGCTTGCTTCTGACAGCACAGTGGGACCTCATAGTGATTATCTTAGCTATCCCAAACTAGGAACTCATTAAAAGCAGACATCATATATCCTGAACGTGTACCGTTAAAGCATATGCTATTCTTGCCGCATAACATATTCCAACATGTAAAGCATAACATGTCCAACATAAACTGTATATTTGTTTGCGCGTCCGAGCAAATTTCACAATGTTTTCTTATGGAGATCCACGCAATCATAAAGTCTGAGAAGACACGCTGAGTATATAGAAAGAAGTGTTGAGATGTCATTCTAGTATCAATATTATGATTCCTATTCAATTTATGCCTACCATTGTTATGTTTATTATGAACTATGTTTGTGTTAATACTACTGTCTTAGTATTTTTGTCTCAATGATGCGAGTACAAGAACGGAAGATAAATAATGGTCAGTTGAGCATTTGTGACAAAAGACGATTCTGATTTGTGTGCCATAATATCATAAGGACCGTACTTAGTAAAATATTTTACGCCGTTGAGCAAAGTCTGCCGACTTAATCACCCACGCTGGTACGCTGCTGATGTTCCGACAATACGTCGATGATAGTTGTTTGTAAGTGTACGCGCTGGTACTCCCTTCCTTTCCACCGTATTTAAGATCACCCCCAGTTTGCGCTGTTAAAAGCACTCTTTACAGCTTCCAGCAGTATCAGTAAGCAAATATGAAGGGCTTTGGGGCTTTTCTGTCGCTCCTCTTCGGCCTTAACGAGTATCTTGGCACTCCTTTATTAGAGATTTGATCGCTTCCGGGGGTATGCCGTACGTTCGGCGTATGATAGCGTCGTATCTGGCCAGCCAGACGAAGTGCGAGTTACGACGGCAGGGAGTACGCGATGACCGCAGGTGTACCACAAGGTTCCGTGCTAGGACCTACGCTGCCAAACCTAGCGTACGACGGCGTGCTAGAAATAAGCAGGCCTCGTGGTGTTGAGTTTGTCCCTTATGCCGACGCCCAGGCTATCTTCGTCTTACCGCAAGGCAAGCGGAGCCACTGTTAGAGAACCGAGCAAATGACGCCTTAGAGGGGGTCAACCGGTGGATGAAGTCTCACCATTTATTGTTAGCACCATAAAAGAGCGAGCCGGTCCTGCTTATTCGACGGAGCTGGATATCCGTGTGGACGGCCACATGATCCAGATACTCAAGCAGGTCAAAAACCTGGGCGTTGTGCTCGATAGAAACTTGCGCTGCAGAACCCACATTGATTATGTAACGGCCAAGGTCAATAATCCCGGTCATGTAGGTTAGGGAATCACCAGGTTTTTAGTGAGTTTGAGAGTCCCACACTAGCCAGACCAAAAGGTATGCAATAATAATTTTTGTTCCTGGCTCTCTGCGAAAAAAAGTTGTTTGTAAATGCCTTAGGTCCTAAATTGATTAACGACAGTCATACTGTCATGTACGAATAGTGTATATATAGTTGTTATACAATAACACAAGGTCTTACAGCATTCGTCCAAAAAACTTTGGGATATAATACAACTCGACAAAACAATCCTTTTTTTCCCCAAGGGAACAAGGGGGCTGCCCCAAGGCTTACCGTACGTATCTTTACAGATGATTCTCTTAC
>QVRM01000909.1:17500-112258 GCA_003439945.1 Dermanyssus gallinae
AAACTCATGTTACTGAATTTCATAATAATAATAATAAGAAGAAGAAGAAGAAGAAGAAGAAGAGCTCGAGCCCAGATTAGGTCTTCAAGACGACAAAAGACCTGACGGTGTAACAATCCCGCTATGGGCTAACGGCAGATGCTTGGTATGGGATGCTACAGTGTCCTGTACAGTGGCTCCCTCGTATATACGCCACAGTTCACTAGAAGCGGGATGGGTTGCCGAGCGCGCAGATAATGGGAAAAACGCAAGTACCAAGAACTGGAGTCAAGTTATATCGTAGTGCCAATATCTATGGAAACAATGGGTCCGGTAAGCAAGGGAACCAAAAGATTCGTCAGTGAGCTGGGCCAACGGATTACAGATCTCACAGGGAATCGGCACGAAGGCGAGTTTCTACGGCAACTCCTGTCGCTTGCAGTGTGCCGAGGAAACGCCGGCTGTATTGTCGGTTCCATGGAATAATATTTAGGACCTAGGAGAAGACAAGAAGTACACGTTCACACCTCACAATTGTAACATTTAAACAATAATAATAATAATAATAATAATAATAATAATAATAATAATAATCGAAGAGCCACAACGCGCTTTAATGGAACGATACAAGTGTCGAGATGCCGAAACAACGCGAAAAGGGCTCACAGACGTCCAGGTGATCGGTTCTGCCGGTGTTGCCGCTGGTGCTGACGCGCTATAACAACTTTCTTTTCTTGTGGATTTACGAATATTGCCACAACCAGTTCGATTGCATTTGAAGTCTCAGCCTATTGATTTGATGCCTATTTTTGAACGTGTGCTAGATTAGTTTGCCTAGTCATAGACTGAAAGAAGTGAAGTCGAGCCCAGTGGCGTGTTGCATTCACCTGCGCCTCGCGATCGGTAGAGACACATAGCATGTGCGCGGGTTCAAGCACCACCGTTGTCGCACATTTGCATTTATGGAGATCCGTCTATGAAATAATGCAAAATGCAGTTCCGGGGGGGACGTTGAATTTTGGCTGAGGGCCAGCCCGAGAAGTTTATTTTAGACTGAAAGGGAAGACAATTGATATATTTAGCTAAAAATACATATATATATATATATATATATATATATATATATATATATATATATATATATATATATATATATACATACAGGTAGTTCAACAAGTTCTTAAAATGAGTTTTTGAGAATTCGAGCGCTTTCACCGCTATTGGAAACGGCAACTTTTCGAATGCTAGCAGTCAAAATATTATGGTGATTGGCCGTTGCGATTTCGTTTGATCGCTTTTCCCGTGCAACGTATCGGCGTGATTTTGAAAAATGGAGAAAAAAGAGTTTCGAGTGGTTATCAAGCATTTTTATTTCAACGGTTGGAATGCGACCCTATGAAAACTGAGTTAGACGAGGTGTACGGTGACTCTGCGCCATGTTTTGCCACTGTTTCCAACTGGATTAATGAGTTAAAAAGAGGTCGCAGGAGCACCGAGGATGAACTACGTTCAGGACGCCCAAAAACGGCAACTGATGAGGAAAACGTGGAAAAAGTGCGGAAAATCGTTGCCGCAGATAAGCGAGTGAACATTAGGGAGATAGCGGAGGCCTTGGGGATCAGTTTGGGTAGAGTGCATTTCATCCTGCACGAAAACTTGAAGATGAAAAAGCTCAGAGCAAAATGGGTGCCGCATTTGTTCAACCAAGGCCAAAAAGACGCGCGTGTTTCCGCTTCACAGCGAAATTTGGCCAAGATGTCGAAAAATCCGTCGGATCTTTGGCGCAGATTCGTGACCGTCGATGAAAGCTGAGTCCAGAGACACTCCCGAGACCCAAGAAGCATCTCGTCAATGGTGTGCACCTGGTGAAGGACCTCCGAAGAGGGTGCGGACAACGGCATCGGCCGGAAAGATGATGGCTACGGTCTTTTGGGACCAACGTGGAATAATTCTGGTCGACTACCTTGAGAGCGGTAAAACGATCACGGGAGAATATTATGCAAGACTGTTGGACTGCCTGAAGCAAGAACTCATCGTGAAACGGCCCGCTTTGCAGAAGAAGGTTGTCCTGTTTCACCAGGACAATGCTCCCGCACACAAGTCGCGGCAAGCAACGGCAAAACTGGCCCAACTGAGGTTCGAACTTATTGAATAACCTTCCTATTCTCCAGACCTGGCCCCCTCTGATTATTTCCTCTTCGGACATTCGAAGAATAGTCTCGGTGGCAAGCGTTTTTCCAGCAATGAAGATTTTAAGGCTGCTGTCAATGCCTATTTTCAGTCTAAAGACGCGGAATTCTACTCAAGAGGTATAAATGCTCTGAAATCTCGATAGGAAAAGTGTATTGAGCTTCTCGGGGAGTATATCGAATAAGAAAAAATTAAAAACAAGATTTGGAAAATTCTTGGTTTTCATTTTAAGAACTTGGCGAACTACCTGTATATATATATATATATATATATATATATATATATATATATATATATATATATATATATATATATCGATTGGCGTCCGGAAGATAGCTGGTATTTCTTACGCTTAATCTGTATTCCGGCACAGCACATCATCATATCAATTTAATGCGGCCTTTGATTTAGGCTAAAGTTATCCAAAAAAATATGTATGTATGTATATATATATATATATATATACAGTTTGGCGTGTAGACAAGTAACGCGCGAGATCATACTAATAGGTACGTAACTGCAAGTCGAAGACAACAATGTACTTTGAATGAGCAACAACAACAACAACTGACGAGATACGAAACAACGCGAAAGGGGCCCACATATGTCCAGTAAGGCCAGACGCAGTTGTTATAGATAGCATACTGTGCGTGTCTATTGCGTATAAGAGAGTATCAGAAATCACTTTCTTTTCTAGCGCGATCTTCCTATTCTAACATATATATATATATATATATATATATATATATATATATATATATATATATAGAGAGAGAGAGAGAGAGAGAGAGAGAGAGATCAAGGTTTGTTAAACTAACATGGCTAGACTGATATGCCCGACTTGGATAGGATGCTTGCCAACTTCTGTGGATGCGAATTTCGAAACTGCGGACTTGGTGGTTGGTGACTTGACGGCAACAACAACAACAGCAGCAGCAGCTGGAACGACAGAATGAGAAACGGCAGCACCATAAGAGAACGAGAACGGCAACGGTGCTACTAATAGAAACGGCAATCATGCCAATACAGCACAACTGCAACAACAACAACATTAACAACAACAACAACAACAACAAAAACAACAACAACAACAACGACGACGACAACAACGACAGCGACGACAACAAAAAACAACCTACTTTAGGAGTGACTCCATACACGTTGTCGGTTAGTCGTTAGCTAGTTTTATCTCGAATATCACGACGTATCATCACCAGCATCACCATCATCATCATCGTCATCGTCGTCATCAGCAATTATAATGAACACACTTAAATTTGTTGCATGTCGCCAAGTCACGAGAGCGATCGACAGCTTTTGTCAACGCGTTCGATCCCCGCGATTGTGTGCGGGCAGCTAGCTCCCATCATCGCGGCGACGTACCGTCTGAAATTCCACACACATCGAATATAATATCTATCTCAGCTCGACGTACATCGAAGCATATAAATTGTAGTAGGATCACTAACACCTAACACAGCTAGCGGCAATAGTAAGTACCAAAGTGCATACAAGCGGAGTAATTATATCGTAATTTCTTGATATTATTATTATTATTATTATTATTATTATTATTATTATTATTATTATTATTATTATTATTTTTCATTCAGTTGTAACAATTGTGAGGTATGAACGTTTAGAACGAGCCAGGTCTGCTTTGTTCCCTCTTCAGTTCATTGCGCCTATGATTGAAGCCACGTTCCCTCTACAAACGGCCAAAGACATCATCTGTCTCAAAAACATGGCCTTGCGTCGATCAACCGTAACGTCTTCTATGCGTTTTCCGATATCAGGATTTTTGCTGTACCTGTGCTGATGGGGCCAAGTGTCTCCAACGTACTGGGCACAAAGTGGTAGCTTCTTGGTAGCTCGAGATACTTCTTTCGTTTTTCAGAATCCGCGAGCTCTGCTACCCATCCAGATTCGACTGTGCTGTGACAATATACGACAAGGCCGCCGTGCATGAAACCGTAACATCCCATACAAGGCTTTTCCCGTGTGACCATAGCGGGATGGTGACCCCGTCAGGTCGCAGCTCATTGCTGCCATTAAGACCCTTCGGCTCGGGTGTCGATGGTATCCCTGCCCTTCTAAGAGCTCTTCGTACTATGGCGTTGAGTTCAGCGTGTCTTGTGAGTCTGCCGGGACTTTTCAGACAGCTTAACGGGTGTAGACCGTCAGAGTCGACAGGTTGGCCGCATGACAGGCAAGAAAAGGGCTGGCAGACGGGGGCGCCTATCCTAAGAGCTGACACCATGCGGAAGGAGTTTGGGTCCAGTATGGTGCCAAGCTGACGGGAGGGCAGCGCTTGAAGCCAGCCCCCGCTGAAGGGATCTTGAGCCGCTAGAAAGACGGTCGTGCGGACTTCTTAGTTTTCCAAAGGGCCGGGATCGAGTTGAATCCTGATTGTAGTGTATGCTGCCATAGTTGCCATTTTTAATTCAAGTTTTGCTTCCTCGCCGATGAGTGATTCCGCCAGGGAGCCGAATTGATTCAGGGAAGCAGCGTAGTATTCTGCAGCTGAATCCGTAGCTCTTCTTATTCCAAGACCTCCGTTGCCGATAGGGAGGCTAGTTCTCTGCCACATGTTTCCTTCCAAGTTGATATTTAGTATCTCACTTAGAATGTCTCTAGTGGTCTCGTCGTAGGCTGCAAGACCTTCCATGTGTTTTAGAGTCTGGCAAGTTCGTAGCAGTTAGACAAATCTTGGTGAACCAAGACTGTGTCTCCAAAGGCAGAGAGCCACCTGCGGGTGCATACTTGTCAGTCGTGGGCGAATCTTTACCAGGGTCTCTCGTTTAGCATCAAGAGCGCGTGGAATTCCTTCGGGCATTACAGGAGAACCTAGAACATCTAGGTTAAACTGAGTTACACGAGATATCCCAGGAAGTGCTTCCATGATTGTTTGTATAGCCTGCGCTTGATCTTGAGATGTACCTCCGACAGCTAAAACCTCGCACTTGGCCGCGTTGAGGGTCAGTCCTCCCGGTTCCTCGAAGCTCATTATAGCTTTGCAAATCTGTTGCCACGACATTTGCGGGACCTCCCAAGACAGCGTCGTCTAGGTACCAGACATTGAAAGGGCTCTGTAGGCTAGACACCAGATCAGAAATGCCGAGGCAGAACAGAGCTGGTCCCAATGGGTCTCCCTGCTGATTGCCAGTTTGCGACTCTATGATCGTATCTGTGTTCCACGCGAGGATTGAGAAATCTCTATAAGCCTGCCATATCATCGGATAGAGTCGTGGCGCTTTTCTCTTTACTTCGTCGAAAATGTTGTCCCTTCTTATTGTGTTAAACGCGTTTTGGAAGTCTAGTTTGACTAGTACTTTTGTCGGACCTCCTGATTCCAGAAAAGCGCGTGTGGCGTGTACAGAAGCCCCTGCTCCTCCTCTAATAGCAACACCCATTTAATGGAGTGAAACCGCAGCAACAATGGCCTGTTTGTTCATAGCGATCTTTGAAGCCATTCTTTGTAGAGTTAGTCCGCATGCTATGGGCCTAATGGTATTATCCTTCTTTCGGAGGGCTGTTAAACTTGCACCGTAGAAGACGCGCTGGCAGAACGATGGCAAAGCCCCATTGAGCACTCTAGCCATAAAAATTCCCAGTTCGTCCAGTAGACGCTCCGAAGATGGGATCGTCTGGCTAAGCATGTCCCGAAGTGTCGAGGCCGTAGGCCGTCTAAACCGGCTCCACTTGCAAAAGGGAAAGATTGAATGGTCTCAAAAACGAGAGATCCTTCAATTCGTTGCAGGTCTAGAATGGCCGGTTGTTGCAGCAGTGTTCTAAGTGTTCTTGACACCCGGGTGGAGTGACTGGGTGTTTGCGCCGTAGCTCAAACTCGGTATGTTTATCGTGTGGTGCCAATGTGTCTGAGGACAGTAGCGTCCGAGCAGCAGAACGAATATCGCCCTCTGCTAATTTTATCTCTGCTTGGCGCACGCTGTGTTGGTCGTTAGTGAAATGAAACCTCTTGCCGGTTGTGCTATTATAGGTATGACCGAATCAGCGAGACTTTGAAGTGTTCGTGATTTTATTTCTGCTACATAACTTTTAATAATTTTAGGTAGTGTTTTTTCTTGAACTCTTTGGCGAGGTAGTGTAAACATCAATGATGGAAGCATCATAAGATTATTCCAACTTTGCAGATCGAGCTTTGTATTAAAGTTGCTTCATGCTGTGTATGCTGTGGCACAGATTTCTCTAGCCCCACGGGGTATGATTCTGGCAAGTCCGGGACAACCACTTTTTTTACATGTGGGATTCCCTCGTTTTTGACATTCTGTGGCTTTAGGTCCATATTTGTGGCATCTTAAACATTGCATCGGAGACCCTGCACACAATGTGACTTTAAATACCTCACCAGCCATGCGCACTTCAGCGATTGGCATTGCGTCAAAGCGGAGTCGCACTCTGCCCGAATTTTTCCATGCCTTTGTTGTGTTTTCCTCGTTATCTCGTGCGGCAATGGCATATTTTTCTCTTTTAACTTCATCTACACCTTGATCTCGGAGGCAATATAAAATGTCTTCCTCAGTAAATTGAGGGTTAATTCCAATAATTCTACCCCAGAATGCTGATGTGCCTGGGCAGTGTTGTATTTTCACACCACATATGCTATCTAGCTTTTTTGCTGTTGCCGTCTGCGCTGAGTCCTTGAGGCAAATTGCCAATTTCCCTTGCGTTGCTAATCGTGCCTTAGCTCCGAGAAAAAAAGCTTGCTGTGCTCTACAGTTATCTTAAAAACACTAAGCGGTCTTAGTGCATCAGGGTTATCAGGAGAGTGGAAAATTAATTCTGGTAGAGCCGTAGAAAATATTTTCTTCCGTATGCTTTGAGTAGCCGCGGAGGCGATCTCCTTGGCTACTTTCTTAGCGGCGACTTTCGTCGCTTTCTCTTGTCGAGATGGGATGTGACTCCACATTCCCCTCTCATCGGCAGCGTGAGATATGTCGTCACCTGTTTCGGACGGTTGATCGTCATCCTCACTGTTTACATCTGTCGGGTCGTTGTCAGTCGCTCTCTCCACCATCTCAGCTAGCCTTGCTTCTCGGCGCTGGCGTTCTCTTGCTGCCACTGTTTCGGTTGATGACGTTTTCGATCTGTGACACTTGACACCGCACCTGTGGCTGCTATCCTCTCCTGATCGTCTGCCGGCTTTGCAGCACAACAAAGGTGATGAAGAGCGAGATGGTTGTGGTGAATAGTCACAATAATCAATATCGTTCAAACGGGTAACTGACGACCCTTGGTGGGGCGTATATGGCGACCCCGGTCGAGAGTTGCTTGCCTGTAAGCAGATGTTCGGTGGTAGTGCACGCACTAGTCTTGGCTCATCTGTGGTACAGGTGGTCTGGTCCACAACATTATCCTCGGGATGGTGCATCCGTTCAGTTTTCGAAGTTGAATCCACCACAACTTATTATTATTATTATTACCCATCTAAATGCGAGTTATTTCTACAGGGTTTTGAGGACGAAGAGAGACAGCAGGTGATCGCTAAATTTAACAGCAACCTCCCGGGCATCCTTGTAAAGGATCGATGTGATTTGGACCTGCTGGGCACGGCGGTGTTTCCCGACATGATCGGTCCGATACTAGCCGATAAGGGAGAACAACTTTCCCGGCTTTACCAGAGAGTCGGGCCATCTCGGTAGACATCAAGCCTACTTCCTGCTCCGGCACGCAATGGGAGTGCAAAAGGTCCTGTATGTACTACGGACCTCACCTGTCTTCCTTCTACCGTCAGAAACTCTGAACCTCGACGACCAGGTAAGAAGAGCCTTGGAAAACATCCTCGACCTAACGCTTGATGATAAGGCATGGACGCAGGCAAGCTTACCGGTCCGGCTGGGTGGAATGGGCATTCGTTCGGCCACGGACCTTGCCTTACCCGCTTTCCTTGCTTCGTCGCACAGCTGCGCCTCTGCAGTGGCCGCTACTGCCGGCGGACTCATCAGCCACCAACAAGACGCCGCTCGGATCTGGGATGCGCGTCAGTCTGGTCGTCCATCTGAGGAACAGGTCACTAGGCAGAAGGGGTGGGACCAAATCGCCACTCAGGCTACCCACTTAACTCTTCTGTCTGCCTGTGAGTTAGATATAGACGGCATTAGACTGAAAGCGGTTTCATCCGACGCTGCCGGAGCGTGGCTTGACGTGTTTCCGTCCGAGCTAGTCGGCAGTAAGCTGGCTGATGACCACTTCCGTGCCGCCAGTGGCCTCAGACTTGGCATTGCTATGTTTGAGACAGAGGCATGCCCGTGTGGTGGAACGGTGGATAAACATGGCCTGCACCGACTTAGTTGCACTAAGCTGGCTGGGCTTACGCAGGGCCGCCACGATGCCATAAATGACATCCTCGGGCGCGCTTTCAGACAAGCCGGCTACCGCGTCACACTGGAGCCTGGTGGACTACAGAGCGACGACAAGCGTCGACCGGACGGCCTTACCAGCCGAGACTGGGACCGCAATTGGCCGCTGGCATGGGACGTCACCGTCTCCGACACGTACGCTCTCGGCTATCGTGCACTAGCCAACGCGGGCGTCGGAAACATTATACACCAACGGGAGATGCACAAACGGCGCCTATACGCGCATCTCCTTGAGGACCACGTTGTAATGGCGTTCGGCCTCGAGTCATCTGGCGTTTGGGGCAAGGATGCACTCAAACTGACAAAGGAGCTTGGGAAGAAGCTCTTCGAGGCCACAGCGGAGCCAAGATCGACCGCTTTCCTCCGACAGAGAGTGTCATTAGAATTACAGAGAGGCAACGCCAAGATGATGTTGAGTGGTCACCGACACTCAAGCAATAAGAATAATATAAGCAATATTGTAGATATTATATAAGTAATATATTGATAATTGTGATACATGTACATATTGATAAAATAAACCCTTGTTCCAAAAAAAAAAAAAAATATATATATATATATATTATTATTATTATTATTATTATTGTTGTTGTTGTTGTTGTTGTTGTTATTATTATTATTATTATTATTTTTATTATTATTATTATTATTATTATTATTATTATTTTTATTATTATTATTTATTCAACTTTTCAGTATTTCCCTACAATTGTGGGACCCAAACGTGTACCCGCGTAGGCTCACCCCCCCCCCCCTCAATCCATAGAGCCGATGATAGCGGCGGCGTTTCCCCTACACACTGCGAGCGAGAATTGCTGACGCAGAAACTCGCCCTCGCGCTGGTCACCCGTGTTAGCACTAATTTTGACACCTAGGTCTTTGAGGAGGATACTTGTGCTCTTGCTGATCGGGCCCATCGTTTCCATGGCGACGGGTACGAAGTGATATCTCCTCCCCAAATCAGAGTATTTGCGTCTCTTTGCGATCTCGGCATGTTCAGCAACCCACGCTGACCTGATGGCGCTGTGCACCAGGTATGACGGAGCCAATGCCTGGTATGGTATCATGATACCATGCCAGGCATTTGCCGTTGGACCATGGCGGGATGGTGACGCCGTTTGGTCTTTTGTCGTCCTCGAGGCCCAACCGTGGCTCCAGGGTGCTTGGTATGCCGGCTCTACGAAGAGCCTTCTTTAGGATCGCGTTGATTTCCGCGTGTCTAGGAGCCCTACCAGGGCTTTTAGTGCAGCTCAAAGGGTGCAGTCCGTTCTCATCCACTGTTTTTCCACACGCCTTACACTCGTATGGCTTACATATGGGAGCGCCTATTCTCAGAGCGGCCACCATGCGGAAGGAGGTGTTGTCCAGCATGGTGCCCAGCTGTGATGAAGGAAGTGCTCTTAGGAAGCCACTGCTGAAAGTGTCACGGGCAGCTATGAATACCGCTCTCTCTGTCAGGGATTGGATGTCATCTAAGATCGTGCGAGCGGTCGTTTGGCGCTTGTAGCTGTCAAGCATGTGCTGTGTAGGGTGTTGCTCTCAGGGGCCAGGGCCTATCGCTTGTCTAGCTGCCAGCTCAGCTTCGTCCCTTCTTCCGCGCAGCCCAGAATGAACATCCGGTTCTAACAACGTCTCCGCAAGCCCCGAGAATTCTATGATAGAGGCCGCGTAGCACAACGAAGCAAGCTCTGCCACGGACCTTAGTCCCAATCCTCCTTCGCTGAGAGGATGTGTGGCCCTTTCCCAGGATCTGTCGGTAAGGGCCACGTTTAGAACTTCACTCAGTATCTCCTTTGCCACCTCGTCAAATGCTTGCAAATTATTACAGTAATGGCCTGTGGGGGACGTGCGTAGAATGTAGTTTAGCCTAGGTGATCCTAGGCTGTATCTCCATAGGCATAATGTAGCCTGTGCGTGCATCGCCAATAGCCGAGTTTTGATACACCGGAGGGTGTCCCGCTTATCCAGGATAGTTTTCGAGATCTTCCGAGATCCAATGGGCGCTCCCAGGACTTCTAGGTCAGGCAACTCAATTATCTTTGTACCGGGCAGGGCGTCTGCAATGAGTTTGCATGCCTCATCCTGCTGGTGGGAGGTTCCACCTACAGCTATGACCTCGCATTTTGAGGCGTTAAGAATTAAGCCTCCCTCCTCAGCAAACTGTAGCACTTTGCGTATGTCGGAGGCCACTATGTTCGCCGGGCCGCCTAGTATACCATTGTCTAGGTACCACACATTTAGTGGACTTTTCATACGGGACACTAATCCTGAGATTCCTAAACTAAATGAGGCGGGCCCAATCGGATCTCCCTGTTGTACTCCGTTGGCTGAGAGAAGAGGTTCACTCTCTCCCCAGGACTAGCAGTCTTTCGGAAGAAGGTATTGTGCTGTCCAACATATCTCTCAGATGTCGAGGACGTAATCCATCCAGTCCAGGGCCAGATGCTAGTGAGAAGGAGCGAACCGCATTAACTACGAGCTGTGCCGGAACGATGAAAGGCTCATCCGTGGGAGGTTGCTCAAAGTTGATCAAGCGGTCCCCGACGTGAGCCGGAGGAGAGGGATGCTTGCTTCTAAGTTCCTGTGTCGTGCGGTCGTCGGGCAATGCGAAAGACTCTGTCGAAAGTAGAGTGCGTGCGGCGGAGCGTATGTATCCCTCAGCTAACTTGCGTTCTGCCCTTGCGGCAATCTGGCGGTCGGTGAGGTGCTCCTTGCGCGACTGTGTGAGGCTGTGGTGCGGTCTATCAGAAAGATTATCCAGCGTCTTCCATTGGGAATCTGTTATGTTCTTCCTAATTACTTGGCACAATGTGATGTCGTTGCTTTTTAGTTCTGGAATGTGCAACATGAGTGTCGGCAAAGTCATTAATCTGTGCCAGGATTCAGCGTCTAGTCTCGAGTTAAAGTGAGAGAGGGCTTCCGCGTAAGCTGCGCAACAGATTTCCCTGACTCCTCTCGGGATTATCCTGACTAGCTTCGTGCTTTTGCGAGCACGAGCTAGGATACGGGTAGAAATTTTTGGATCGTTGTCAGAGGTAATGTCGGCTGGGTCTCTCTGGTCCTGGGTCGAAGTATGTGGAGCGGAGCCATCGGGTGGCCGGTCAAAGGAATGTGTGTGGGTTTGTCCTCCGTGAACACGGTTTTTACAGGTAGTTCAATAAGTTCTTAGAATGAGCTTTTTAGAATTCGAAATTTTGGCGCGCTTCCACGGCTATCAGGAACTGCAACGTTTCGACTACCAGCAGTCAAAATATTATGGTGATTGGCCGTTGCGATTTCGTTTGATCGCTTTTCCCGTGCAACGTATCGGCGTGCTTTTGAAAAATGGAGAAAAAAGAGTTTCGAGTGGTTATCAAGCATTTTATTTCAAAGGTTGGAATGCGACCCAAGTGAAAACTGAGTTAGACGAGGTGTACGGTGACTCTGCGCCATGTTTTGCCACTGTTTCCAACTGGATTAATGAGTTAAAAAGAGGTCGCAGGAGCACCGGGATGAACTACGTTCAAAACGCCCAAAAACGGCAACTGATTAGGAAAACGTGGAATAGGTGCGGAAAATCGTTGCCGCAGATAAGCGAGTGAACATTAGGGAGATAGCGGAGGCCTTGGGGATCAGTTTGGGTAGTGTGCATTTCATCCTGCACGAAAACTTGAAGATGAATGAGCTCAGAGAAAAATGGCTGCCGCATTTGCTCAACCAAGGCCAAAAAAACGCGCCTGTTTTCGCTTCACAGCAAAATTTGGCCAAGATGTCGAACAATCCGTCAGATTTTTGGCACAGATTCATGACCGTCGATGAAAGCTGGGTCCATCACTACACTTCCGAGACCCAAGAAGCATCTTGCCAATGGTGTGCACCTGATGAAGGACCTCCAAAGAGGGTGCGGACAACGGCATTGACCGGAAAGGTGATGGCTACAGTTTTTTAAGACCAACGTAGAATAATGCTGGTCGACTACCTTGAGAGCGGTAAAACGATCACAGGAGAATATTAGGCAAGACTGTTAGACTGCCTTTAGCAAGAATTCATCGTGAAACGGCCCGCTTTGCAGAAGAAGGTTGTCCTGTTTCACCAGGACAATGCTCCTGCACACAAGTCCCGGCAAGCATCGGCAAAACTGGCCCAACTGAGGTTCGAACTTCTTGAACAGCCTTCCTATTCTCCAGACCTGGCCCCCTCTGATTATTTCCTCTTCGGACATTTGAAGAATAGTCTCGGTGGAAAGCGTTTTTCCAGCAATGAAGAGGTTAAGGCTGCTGTCAATGCCTATTTTCAGTCTAAAGACGCGGAATTCTACTTAAGAGGTATAAAAGCTCTGAAATCTTGGTGGGAAAAGTGTATTGAGCATCTCGGGGAGTATATCGAATAAGATAAATTTAAAAACATGATTTGGAAAATTCTTGGTTTTCATTCTAAGAACTTATTGAACTACCTGTATGTATGTGTAGTCCGCGCAGCGATTTTACGAATTTTCTACAGACGTCGCAGATGAATGTTAGCTGGGGACGGGTTTGAAGATGATCGGGATTCGGTTTAGGGGGTTTGCTGTTCATAGTTTATTATTATTATTATTATTATTATTATTATTATTATTATTATTATTATTATTATTATTATTATTATTATTATTATTATTATTATTATTATTATTATTATTATTATTATTATTATTTATTCAATTTTTTAGTATTTCCCTACAATTGTGGGACCCAAACGTGTACCCGCGTAGGCTCACCCCCCCCTTCTCAATCCATAGAGCCGATGATAGCGGCGGCGTTTCCCCTACACACTGCGAGCGAGAGTTGCTGACGCAGAAACTCGCCCTTGCGCTGGTCACCCGTGTTAGCACTAATTTTGACACCTAGGTCTTTGAGGAGGATACTTGTGCTCTTGCTGATCGGGCCCATCGTTTCCATGGCGACGGGTACGAAGTGATATCTCCTCCCCAAATCAGAGTATTTGCGTTTCTTTGCGATCTCGGCATGTTCAGCAACCCACCCTGACCTGATGGCGCTGTGCATCAGGTATGACGGAGCCACTGTACATGATACCGTGGCATCCCATACCAGGCATTTGCCGTTGGACCATGGCGGGATGGTGACGCCGTCTGGTCTTTTGTCGTCTTCGAAGCCCAACCTGGGCTCCAGGGTGCTTGGTATGCCGGCTCTACGAAGAGCCTTCTTCAGGATCGCGTTGATTTCCGCATGTCTGGAAGCCCTACCAGGGCTTTTAGTGCAGCTCAAAGGGTGCAGTCCGTCCTCATCCACTGTTTTTCCACACGCCTTACACTCGTATGGCTCACATATGGGAGCGCCTATTCTCAGAGCGGCCACCATGCGGAAGGAGGTGTTGTCCAGCATGGTGCCCAGCTGTGATGAAGGAAGTGCTCTTAGGAAGCCACTGCTGAAAGTGTCACGGGCAGCTATGAATACCGCTCTCTCTGTCGGGGATTGGATGTCATCTTAGATCTTGCGAGCGGTCGTTTGACACTTGTAGCTGTCAAGCATGTGCTGTGTAAAGTGTTGCTCCCAGGGCCCAGGGCCTATCGCTTGCCTAGCTGCCAGCTCAGCTTCGTCCCTCCTTCCGCGCAGCACAGAATGAACATCCGGTTCTAACAACGTCTCCGCAAGCCCCGAGAACTCTATGATAGAGGCCGCGTAGCACAACGAAGCAAGGTCTGCCACGGACCTTAGTCCCAATCCTCCTTCGCTGAGAGGAAGTGTGGCCCTTTCCCAGGATCTGTCGGTAAGGGCCACGTTTAGAACTTCACTCAGTATCTCCTTTGCCACCTCGTCAAATGCTTGCAAATTATCACAGTGGTGGCCTGTGGGGGACGTGCGTAGAACGTAGTTTAGCCTAGGTGATCCTAGGCTGTATCTCCATAGGCATAATGTAGCCTGTGCGTGCATCGCCAATAGCCGAGTTTTGATACACCGGAGGGCGTCCCGCTTATCCAGGATAGTTTTCGAGATCTTCCGAGATCCAATGGGCGCTCCTAGGACTTCTAGGTCAGGCAACTCAATTATCTTTGTACCGGGCAGGGCGTCTGCAATGAGTTTGCATGCCTCATCCTGCTGGTGGGAGGTTCCACCTACAGCTATGACCTCGCATTTTGAGGCGTTAAGAGTTAAGCCTCCCTCCTCAGCAAACTGTAGCACTTCGCGTATGTCGGAGGCCACTATGTTCGCCGGGCCGCCTAGTATACCATCGTCTAGGTACCACACATTTAGTGGACTTTTTATGCGGGACACTAATCCTGAGATTCCTAAACTAAATAAGGCGGGCCCAATCGGATCTCCCTGTTGTACTCCGTTGGCTGAGAGAAGAGGCTCACTCTCTCCCCAGGACAGCAGTGATGGCGTGCCGTAGCTCTGCCACGCTAAGCGAAACATTTGTGGAACTTTCGCTTTAACTTCATTAAGGATAACATCGCGTCGGATGGTGTTGAAGGCGTTTCGGAAATCTAGTTTTACCAGGACTCGTGGGGGTCCCTCTGCCTCCGTGAAAGCCCGAGTTGCGTGTGCTGCAGCTTCAGCTCCGCCTTTAACTGAAACGCCAACCTGGTGAGGTGCCACCGCCTTTACGATTGCCGTCCTATTGATGGCAATCGCTACTTTGGCAACCAGCCTACGTAAAGTAAGGCCGCACGCTATCGGTCTAATGGAACCGTCTTTTTTCTTTAGGACTGTCAGATCTGCCCCATAG
The DNA here is from genome assembly GCA_003439945.1 of Dermanyssus gallinae. Lineage (NCBI taxonomy): Eukaryota > Metazoa > Arthropoda > Arachnida > Mesostigmata > Dermanyssidae > Dermanyssus > Dermanyssus gallinae. Next base: position 32,755 of record QVRM01000909.1, read on the forward strand.
AAGATTGGGTGGCAAAAACTTGGCAGCCTGCCACTTAGAGTCAAGTTAGTCAGCCAGCGCAGTTCCGCTAGCAGTCTTTCGGAAGAAGGTATTGTGCTGTCCAACATATCTCTCAGATGCCGAGAACGTAATCCATCCAGTCCAGGGCCAGATGCTAGTGAGAAGGAGCGAACCGCATTAACTACGAGCTGTGCCGGAACGATGAAAGGCTCATCCGAGGCAGGTTGCTCAAAGTTGATCAAGCGGTCCCTGACGTGAGCCGGAGGAGAGGGATGCTTGCTTCTAAGTTCCTGAGTCGTGCGGTCGTCGGGCAATGCGAAAGACTCTGTCGAAAGTAGAGTGCGTGCGGCGGAGCGTATGTCTCCCTCAGCTAACTTGCGTTCTGCCCTTGCGGCAATCTGGCGGTCGGTGAGGTGCTCCTTGCGCGACTGTGTGAGGCTGTGGTGCGGTCTATCAGAAAGATTATCCAGCGTCTTCCATTGGGAATCTGTTATGTTCTTCCTAATTACTTGGCACAATGTGATGTCGTTGCTTTTTAGTTCTGGAATATGCAACATGAGTGTCGGCAAAGTCATTAATCTGTGCCAGGATTCAGCGTCTAGTCTCGAGTTGAAGTGAGAGAGGGCTTCCGCGTAAGCTGCGCAACAGATTTCCCTGACTCCTCTCGGGATTATCCTGACTAGCTTCGTGCTTTTGCGAGCACGAGCTAGGATACGGGTAAACATTTTTGGATCGTTGTCAGAGGTAATGTCAGCTGGGTCTCTCTGGTCCTGGGTCGAAGTATGTGGAGCGGAGCCATCGGGTGGCCGGTCAAAGGAATGTGTGTGGGTTTGTCCTCCGTGAACACGGGTTTTATGTATGTGTAGTCCGCGCAGCGATTTTACGGATTTTCTACAGACGTCGCAGATGAATGTTAGCTGGGGACGGGTTTGAAGATGATCGGGATTCGGTTTAGGGAGTTTGCTGTTCATTGTTTATTATTATTATTATTATTATTATTATTATTATTTTTCATTCAGTTGTAACAATTGTGAGGTATGAACGTTTAGAACGAGCCAGGTCTGCTTTGTTCCCTCTTCAGTTCATTGCGCCTATGATTGAAGCCACGTTCCCTCTACAAACGGCCAAAGACATCATCTGTCTCAAAAACATGGCCTTGCGTCGATCAACCGTAACGTCTTCTATGCGTTTTCCGATATCAGGATTTTTGCTGTACCTGTGCTGATGGGGCCAAGTGTCTCCAACGTACTGGGCACAAAGTGGTAGCTTCTTGGTAGCTCGAGATACTTCTTTCGTTTTTCAGAATCCGCGAGCTCTGCTACCCATCCAGATTCGACTGTGCTGTGACAATATACGACAAGGCCGCCGTGCATGAAACCGTAACATCCCATACAAGGCTTTTCCCGTGTGACCATAGCGGGATGGTGACCCCGTCAGGTCGCAGCTCATTGCTGCCATTAAGACCCTTCGGCTCGGGTGTCGATGGTATCCCTGCCCTTCTAAGAGCTCTTCGTACTATGGCGTTGAGTTCAGCGTGTCTTGTGAGTCTGCCGGGACTTTTCAGACAGCTTAACGGGTGTAGACCGTCAGAGTCGACAGGTTGGCCGCATGGCAGGCAAGAAAAGGGCTGGCAGACGGGGGCGCCTATCCTAAGAGCTGACACCATGCGGAAGGAGTTTGGGTCCAGCATGGTGCCAAGCTGACGGGAGGGCAGCGCTTGAAGCCAGCCCCCGCTGAAGGGATCTTGAGCCGCTAGAAAGACGGTCGTGCGGACTTCTTAGTTTTCCAAAGGGCCGGGATCGAGTTGAATCCTGATTGTAGTGTATGCTGCCATAGTTGCCATTTTTAATTCAAGTTTTGCTTCCTCGCCGATGAGTGATTCCGCCAGGGAGCCAAATTGATTCAGGGAAGCAGCGTAGTATTCTGCAGCTGAATCCGTAGCTCTTCTTATTCCAAGACCTCCGTTGCCGATAGGGAGGCTAGTTCTCTGCCACATGTTTCCTTCCAAGTTGATATTTAGTATCTCACTTAGAATGTCTCTAGTGGTCTCGTCGTAGGCTGCAAGACCTTCCATGTGTTTTAGAGTCTGGCAAGTTCGTAGCAGTTAGACAAATCTTGGTGAACCAAGACTGTGTCTCCAAAGGCAGAGAGCCACCTGCGGGTGCATACTTGTCAGTCGTGGGCGAATCTTTACCAGGGTCTCTCGTTTAGCATCAAGAGCGCGTGGAATTCCTTCGGGCATTACAGGAGAACCTAGAACATCTAGGTTAAACTGAGTTACACGAGATATCCCAGGAAGTGCTTCCATGATTGTTTGTATAGCCTGCGCTTGATCTTGAGATGTACCTCCGACAGCTAAAACCTCGCACTTGGCCGCGTTGAGGGTCAGTCCTCCCGGTTCCTCGAAGCTCATTATAGCTTTGCAAATCTGTTGCCACGACATTTGCGGGACCTCCCAAGACAGCGTCGTCTAGGTACCAGACATTGAAAGGGCTCTGTAGGCTAGACACCAGATCAGAAATGCCGAGGCAGAACAGAGCTGGTCCCAATGGGTCTCCCTGCTGAATGCCAGTTTGCGACTCTATGATCGTATCTGTGTTCCACGCGAGGATTGAGAAATCTCTATAAGCCTGCCATATCATCGGATAGAGTCGTGGCGCTTTTCTCTTTACTTCGTCGAAAATGTTGTCCCTTCTTATTGTGTTAAACGCGTTTTGGAAGTCTAGTTTGACTAGTACTTTTGTCGGACCTCCTGATTCCAGAAAAGCGCGTGTGGCGTGTACAGAAGCCCCTGCTCCTCCTCTAATAGCAACACCCATTTAATGGAGTGAAACCGCAGCAACAATGGCCTGTTTGTTCATAGCGATCTTTGAAGCCATTCTTTGTAGAGTTAGTCCGCATGCTATGGGCCTAATGGTATTATCCTTCTTTCGGAGGGCTGTTAAACTTGCACCGTAGAAGACGCGCTGGCAGAACGATGGCAAAGCCCCATTGAGCACTCTAGCCATAAAAATTCCCAGTTCGTCCAGTAGACGCTCCGAAGATGGGATCGTCTGGCTAAGCATGTCCCGAAGTGTCGAGGCCGTAGGCCGTCTAAACCGGCTCCACTTGCAAAAGGGAAAGATTGAATGGTCTCAAAAACGAGAGATCCTTCAATTCGTTGCAGGTCTAGAATGGCCGGTTGTTGCAGCAGTGTTCTAAGTGTTCTTGACACCCGGGTGGAGTGACTGGGTGTTTGCGCCGTAGCTCAAACTCGGTATGTTTATCGTGTGGTGCCAATGTGTCTGAGGACAGTAGCGTCCGAGCAGCAGAACGAATATCGCCCTCTGCTAATTTTATCTCTGCTTGGCGCACGCTGTGTTGGTCGTTAGTGAAATGAAACCTCTTGCCGGTTGTGCTATTATAGGTATGACCGAATCAGCCGAGACTTTGAAGTGCTCGTGATTTTATTTCTGCTACATAACTTTTAATAATTTTAGGTAGTGTTTTTTCTTGAACTCTTTGGCGAGGTAGTGTAAACATCAATGATGGAAGCATCATAAGATTATTCCAACTTTGCAGATCGAGCTTTGTATTAAAGTTGCTTCATGCTGTGTATGCTGTGGCACAGATTTCTCTAGCCCCACGGGGTATGATTCTGGCAAGTCCGGGACAACCACTTTTTTTACATGTGGGATCCCCTCGTTTTTGACATTCTGTGGCTTTATGTCCATATTTGTGGCATCTTAAACATTGCATCGGAGACCCTGCACACAATGTGACTTTAAATACCTCACCAGCCATGCGCACTTCAGCGATTGGCATTGCGTCAAAGCGGAGTCAGCACTCTGCCCGAATTTTTCCATGCCTTTGTTGTGTTTTCCTCGTTATCTCGTGCGGCAATGGCATATTTTTCTCTTTTAACTTCATCTACACCTTGATCTCGGAGGCAATATAAAATGTCTTCCTCAGTAAATTGAGGGTTAATTCCAATAATTCTACCCCAGAATGCTGATGTGCCTGGGCAGTGTTGTATTTTCACACCACATATGCTATCTAGCGTTTTTGCTGTTGCCGTCTGCGCTGAGTCCTTGAGGCAAATTGCCAATTTCCCTTGCGTTGCTAATCGTGCCTTAGCTCCGAGAAAAAAGCTTGCTGTGCTCTACAGTTATCTTAAAAACACTAAGCGGTCTTAGTGCATCAGGGTTATCAAGAGAGTGGAAAATTAATTCTGGTAGAGCCGTAGAAAATATTTTCTTCCGTATGCTTTGAGTAGCCGCGGAGGCGATCTCCTTGGCTACTTTCTTAGCGGCGACTTTCGTCGCTTTCTCTTGTCGAGATGGGATGTGACTCCACATTCCCCTCTCATCGGCAGCGTGAGATATGTCGTCACCTGTTTCGGACGGTTGATCGTCATCCTCACTGTTTACATCTGTCGGGTCGTTGTCAGTCGCTCTCTCCACCATCTCAGCTAGCCTTGCTTCTCGGCGCTGGCGTTCTCTTGCTGCCACTGTTTCGGTTGATGACGTTTTCGATCTGTGACACTTGACACCGCACCTGTGGCTGCTATCCTCTCCTGATCGTCTGCCGGCTTTGCAGCACAACAAAGGTGATGAAGAGCGAGATGGTTGTGGTGAATAGTCACAATAATCAATATCGTTCAAACGGGTAACTGACGACCCTTGGTGGGGCGTATATGGCGACCCCGGTCGAGAGTTGCTTGCCTGTAAGCAGATGTTCGGTGGTAGTGCACGCACTAGTCTTGGCTCATCTGTGGTACAGGTGGTCTGGTCCACAACATTATCCTCGGGATGGTGCATCCGTTCAGTTTTCGAAGTTGAATCCACCACAACTTATTATTATTATTATTATTACCCATCTAAATGCGAGTTATTTCTACAGGGTTTTGAGGACGAAGAGAGACAGCAGGTGATCGCTAAATTTAACAGCAACCTCCCGGGCATCCTTGTAAAGGATCGATGTGATTTGGACCTGCTGGGCACGGCGGTGTTTCCCGACATGATCGGTCCGATACTAGCCGATAAGGGAGAACAACTTTCCCGGCTTTACCAGAGAGTCGGGCCATCTCGGTAGACATCAAGCCTACTTCCTGCTCCGGCACGCAATGGGAGTGCAAAAGGTCCTGTATGTACTACGGACCTCACCTGTCTTCCTTCTACCGTCAGAAACTCTGAACCTCGACGACCAGGTAAGAAGAGCCTTGGAAAACATCCTCGACCTAACGCTTGATGATAAGGCATGGACGCAGGCAAGCTTACCGGTCCGGCTGGGTGGAATGGGCATTCGTTCGGCCACGGACCTTGCCTTACCCGCTTTCCTTGCTTCGTCGCACAGCTGCGCCTCTGCAGTGGCCGCTACTGCCGGCGGACTCATCAGCCACCAACAAGACGCCGCTCGGATCTGGGATGCGCGTCAGTCTGGTCGTCCATCTGAGGAACAGGTCACTAGGCAGAAGGGGTGGGACCAAATCGCCACTCAGGCTACCCACTTAACTCTTCTGTCTGCCTGTGAGTTAGATATAGACGGCATTAGACTGAAAGCGGTTTCATCCGACGCTGCCGGAGCGTGGCTTGACGTGTTTCCGTCCGAGCTAGTCGGCAGTAAGCTGGCTGATGACCACTTCCGTGCCGCCAGTGGCCTCAGACTTGGCATTGCTATGTTTGAGACAGAGGCATGCCCGTGTGGTGGAACGGTGGATAAACATGGCCTGCACCGACTTAGTTGCACTAAGCTGGCTGGGCTTACGCAGGGCCGCCACGATGCCATAAATGACATCCTCGGGCGCGCTTTCAGACAAGCCGGCTACCGCGTCACACTGGAGCCTGGTGGACTACAGAGCGACGACAAGCGTCGACCGGACGGCCTTACCAGCCGAGACTGGGACCGCAATCGGCCGCTGGCATGGGACGTCACCGTCTCCGACACGTACGCTCTCGGCTATCGTGCACTAGCCAACGCGGGCGTCGGAAACATTATCCACCAACGGGAGATGCACAAACGGCGCCTATACGCGCATCTCCTTGAGGACCACGTTGTAATGGCGTTCGGCCTCGAGTCATCTGGCGTTTGGGGCAAGGATGCACTCAAACTGACAAAGGAGCTTGGGAAGAAGCTCTTCGAGGCCACAGCGGAGCCAAGATCGACCGCTTTCCTCCGACAGAGAGTGTCATTAGAATTACAGAGAGGCAACGCCAAGATGATGTTGAGTGGTCACCGACACTCAAGCAATAAGAATAATATAAGCAATATTGTAGATATTATATAAGTAATATATTGATAATTGTGATACATGTACATATTGATAAAATAAACCCTTGTTCCAAAAAAAAAAAATATATATATATATATATTATTATTATTATTATTGTTGTTGTTGTTATTATTATTATTATTATTATTATTATTATTATTATTATTATTATTATTATTATTATTATTATTATTATTATTATTATTATTATTATTATTTTTATTATTATTATTTATTCAACTTTTCAGTATTTCCCTACAATTGTGGGACCCAAACGTGTACCCGCGTAGGCTCACCCCCCCCCCCTCAATCCATAGAGCCGATGATAGCGGCGGCGTTTCCCCTACACACTGCGAGCGAGAATTGCTGACGCAGAAACTCGCCCTCGCGCTGGTCACCCGTGTTAGCACTAATTTTGACACCTAGGTCTTTGAGGAGGATACTTGTGCTCTTGCTGATCGGGCCCATCGTTTCCATGGCGACGGGTACGAAGTGATATCTCCTCCCCAAATCAGAGTATTTGCGTCTCTTTGCGATCTCGGCATGTTCAGCAACCCACGCTGACCTGATGGCGCTGTGCACTAGGTATGACGGAGCCAATGCCTGGTATGGTATCATGATACCATGCCAGGCATTTGCCGTTGGACCATGGCGGGATGGTGACGCCGTTTGGTCTTTTGTCGTCCTCGAGGCCCAACCGTGGCTCCAGGGTGCTTGGTATGCCGGCTCTACGAAGAGCCTTCTTTAGGATCGCGTTGATTTCCGCGTGTCTAGGAGCCCTACCAGGGCTTTTAGTGCAGCTCAAAGGGTGCAGTCCGTTCTCATCCACTGTTTTTCCACACGCCTTACACTCGTATGGCTTACATATGGGAGCGCCTATTCTCAGAGCGGCCACCATGCGGAAGGAGGTGTTGTCCAGCATGGTGCCCAGCTGTGATGAAGGAAGTGCTCTTAGGAAGCCACTGCTGAAAGTGTCACGGGCAGCTATGAATACCGCTCTCTCTGTCAGGGATTGGATGTCATCTAAGATCGTGCGAGCGGTCGTTTGGCGCTTGTAGCTGTCAAGCATGTGCTGTGTAGGGTGTTGCTCTCAGGGGCCAGGGCCTATCGCTTGTCTAGCTGCCAGCTCAGCTTCGTCCCTTCTTCCGCGCAGCCCAGAATGAACATCCGGTTCTAACAACGTCTCCGCAAGCCCCGAGAATTCTATGATAGAGGCCGCGTAGCACAACGAAGCAAGCTCTGCCACGGACCTTAGTCCCAATCCTCCTTCGCTGAGAGGATGTGTGGCCCTTTCCCAGGATCTGTCGGTAAGGGCCACGTTTAGAACTTCACTCAGTATCTCCTTTGCCACCTCGTCAAATGCTTGCAAATTATCACAGTAATGGCCTGTGGGGGACGTGCGTAGAATGTAGTTTAGCCTAGGTGATCCTAGGCTGTATCTCCATAGGCATAATGTAGCCTGTGCGTGCATCGCCAATAGCCGAGTTCTGATACACCGGAGGGTGTCCCGCTTATCCAGGATAGTTTTCGAGATCTTCCGAGATCCAATGGGCGCTCCCAGGACTTCTAGGTCAGGCAACTCAATTATCTTTGTACCGGGCAGGGCGTCTGCAATGAGTTTGCATGCCTCATCCTGCTGGTGGGAGGTTCCACCTACAGCTATGACCTCGCATTTTGAGGCGTTAAGAATTAAGCCTCCCTCCTCAGCAAACTGTAGCACTTTGCGTATGTCGGAGGCCACTATGTTCGCCGGGCCGCCTAGTATACCATTGTCTAGGTACCACACATTTAGTGGACTTTTCATACGGGACACTAATCCTGAGATTCCTAAACTAAATGAGGCGGGCCCAATCGGATCTCCCTGTTGTACTCCGTTGGCTGAGAGAAGAGGCTCACTCTCTCCCCAGGACAGCAGTGATGGCGTGCCGTAGCTCTGCCACGCTAAGCGAAACATTTGTGGAACTTTCGCTTTAACTTCATTAAGGATAACATCGCGTCGGATGGTGTTGAAGGCGTTTTGGAAATCTAGTTTTACCAGGACTCGTGGGGGTCCCTCTGCCTCCGTGAAAGCCCGAGTTGCGTGTGCTGCAGCTTCAGCTCCGCCTTTAACTGAAACGCCAACCTGGTGAGGTGCCACCGCCTTTACGATTGCCGTCCTATTGATGGCAATCGCTACTTTGGCAACCAGCCTACGTAAAGTAAGGCCGCACGCTATCGGTCTAATGGAACCGTCTTTTTTCTTTAGGACTGTCAGATCTGCCCCATAGAAGATTGGGTGGCAAAAACTTGGCAGCCTGCCACTTAGAGTCAAGTTAGTCAGCCAGCGCAGTTCCGCTAGCAGTCTTTCGGAAGAAGGTATTGTGCTGTCCAACATATCTCTCAGATGCCGAGGACGTAATCCATCCAGTCCAGGGCCAGATGCTAGTGAGAAGGAGCGAACCGCATTAACTACGAGCTGTGCCGGAACGATGAAAGGCTCATCCGAGGCAGGTTGCTCAAAATTGATCAAGCGGTCCCTGACGTGAGCCGGAGGAGAGGGATGCTTGCTTCTAAGTTCCTGAGTCGTGCGGTCGTCGGGCAATGCGAAAGACTCTGTCGAAAGTAGAGTGCGTGCGGCGGAGCGTATGTCTCCCTCAGCTAACTTGCGTTCTGCCCTTGCGGCAATCTGGCGGTCGGTGAGGTGCTCCTTGCGCGACTGTGTGAGGCTGTGGTGCGGTCTATCAGAAAGATTATCCAGCGTCTTCCATTGGGAATCTGTTATGTTCTTCCTAATTACTTGGCACAATGTGATGTCGTTGCTTTTTAGTTCTGGAATATGCAACATGAGTGTCGGCAAAGTCATTAATCTGTGCCAGGATTCAGCGTCTAGTCTCGAGTTGAAGTGAGAGAGGGCTTCCGCGTAAGCTGCGCAACAGATTTCCCTGACTCCTCTCGGGATTATCCTGACTAGCTTCGTGCTTTTGCGAGCACGAGCTAGGATACGGGTAAACATTTTTGGATCGTTGTCAGAGGTAATGTCAGCTGGGTCTCTCTGGTCCTGGGTCGAAGTATGTGGAGCGGAGCCATCGGGTGGCCGGTCAAAGGAATGTGTGTGGGTTTGTCCTCCGTGAACACGGGTTTTATGTATGTGTAGTCCGCGCAGCGATTTTACGGATTTTCTACAGACGTCGCAGATGAATGTTAGCTGGGGACGGGTTTGAAGATGATCGGGATTCGGTTTAGGGAGTTTGCTGTTCATTGTTTATTATTATTATTATTATTATTATTATTATTATTATTATTATTATTATTATTATTATTATTATTATTATTATCACTATCGCTATTGTTATTATCACTATCACTATTATTATTATTATTTTTATTATTTCGTACTGGTGCTACTTCTGCAGTGAAACAAAGTGGGCGCTGGCTTGGCTGTAACTATCGTCTTCTTAATTCTTGCCTTTCCAAAGGAAAACGTCGTTTTCATTGTCGAAATTTCATTGTTGGCGCCACTTTGTAGATTAGATGTTCCAACGTCAAATTTTAGTTGAGCAGCCGTTAGAATTCGAATTTGAATGGCAGCGGCATGCCGCTTGAAGTCTACGGGCCGTTACGCGGGTGGTTTCGTTTTGTTTCACCATGTCGTGTGGATCTTCACAGCCTCATGGCTGCTCGTGCCTCTGTCGCATGGCCACACACAGTACACTAAACTGATCACTGAGTTACAGGCATCACTCTCGTATGTTACTTCCTGGGTTTACCAACCGTTACGCGAATGGTTTCACTTTGGTTTATTATTATTATTATTATTATTATTATTATTATTATTATTATTATTATTATTATTATTATTATTATTATTATTATTATTATTATTATTATTATTATGTCTTAGAGCAATACAGTTGTGAGGTGTGAATGTGTATCCTCATTATTTTATAGTTTCTTTCTTGCTGTCGTCAGCCCATCGAACCTAATATCGACGCGGCGTTTCCTCTGCAAACTGCCAATGAAAGCAGCTGCTTCAGGAAGTCGCCTTCGCGTGCATTTCCAGTGTTTGCTTGTATTCGATCACTTAAGTATTTAATAAATGTCCTTGTTCTTCTGCTGACGTTTTCTTAGTATTATTCCAGTAATGGTAATGTCGGCGTCAGCGAGGTGAGTCACGTTCGATCGCGCTCCCGGATAAGTACCGCAGAGCTTAGTTCAAGCGCGGAAAATCCGGGAAATCTGCGAACCAACGACCGCCTTCGACCCAGTGATCAAATAGGTGCAGTTTATTGTGAGTGAAACGGTGAAAGACAGTGAAAAACGATAGCGCTCTACCTTTAGGCGACAAATCGAACGCTGAATTTGAATTCTGCAGCTTCGAAAGCACCGCCTATAGATCGAAAATTTAACGGGCGGGAAGCATACATCTGTGTCAGTCACTTCGATCGGGCCGCTAGATCCCTAGTTCTCTAATTAAGCCGAATTAGTTGCGTTTTTGGTGACGCAAACAGAAGAGCAGAAGAATCCTCGGAAGTCGCTGATACCGTTTGTACCATCGGACAGCCCTCTCTACAGGGACTTCATAGATGCGTTAAACGCCTATACACGGTGAACAATTGCTGAGATATAGTATTTTCGGCAAAAGTCTGCATTTTGGAGACCAATAGAGATCAGCTGATCAGGTGAAATCAACACCACTGCGACGAGATCACCAAAAACGCTAAATCAGAAAGCGCGAGTATTAAGAAGCACAACAGTGAGTTAAAGGTCCTGCTAGGCTGTCAGGAACGCGTGTTTTCGATTTTAATCGAAAATCTTGCATTCTCGTAGCCAAAGCAAGCAGGTTCACGTAGACTCTAAAGAGATGGTCGAAAGGCCTGGCTTATTAAATATGGATAAAGAAATGGAGAAAAAAACGAAAGAGCCCCCGTTTAACATAGCGTCCCTCGCCGGACCACCTGGAGAGCAATCTCGGAACCCGATCTTTCGGCCGGAAAAGCATTAAAGAAAGACAAGGTCAAGTCAGAAAACAGCAGACCGGATTCGTACAGCTATTCCAAGCTAGGCTGCAAAAAACGAAAGCAAGCGGAGGAAGAATCACCAGCAGCACAAGAGGACGCTGCTGCTGCAACCAAGTGGGTGATGAAGGAGCTCGATGAGTTACACAAAGCGGCACGAGCACTCGTACAAGAAACGGTCCCACCCGACACCAAAGAGAGCGTTAAGAACGCAATAAAAGCACTGGAAAAAAGCTTGGAATCATTCGAAAACAAGCAATGGATCCCAGCTACAAGCCGGATCGAATGCAGCAAACGCGTAAGAGAGGAAAAGGCCAACAAGACAACGGAATAGACGCTGCAAAAGCTCAACCGACAATATGAACAAACCATCATAGAGTTGAAAAGGCGGCTGGCAAAAGAAACAAAAACGCGCAAGCAGCTAGAAGAAACTCTTAGGCAAAGGCGAACGCCGGAAGAGATCAAACAGGCAGAGGAAGAGCAGAAATGCCAACGGATTCTACAAAATCTCCCAAAAAGCAGTAAGTGCAGAGCAGGTGAAGACAGAACTGGCCAAAGACTTTTTTTTTCTCTTTTTTTGGTGAAAGGGAAAAATGCTTTTACGCACACCCAAAGCGGGTGGTGTGGGACTCGATGCCGATGTTGTTGGCATAATACCCACTAAAAACCTCTCACCTAAATGGCCTCAGGAAGAGGCGAGGAGCTGGAACCATTCGTTAATACTACTTCAACCCCTGGCCAAAGACTGGCCGCGTAAGGCTTACAGCAAGACACAGCTAGTTAAGACCAGCATAGCCGGCGACCGTGAGGTAAGAGCGCTTCTGGTTCAAGACCAAACTGCTAAGGACGCGGATCTCATAAGACGCATGACACAACTGTTGCCGGCAGCTAATTAGCTTGGGCAACTGGCAGTCGGAAAGATAGGCATGATTATGACCCATCATGCCGAAATTGACTTGGGAGAACCGGACGTCAATAGCGAGGCTACAAACAGCTCGAGGACTTTGATTGTGGGAAAAGTCGGCGCAGAGGAGGACCTCGACGCTTGAGGTGATCGGCAATATAGCCGAAAAAATAAATTAAGCACTAGCCGGCAGCTGGAAAACCGAAGACGCCAACCGCAAGAGCGTCCTCTGTATAACAGAGGGGGTTAATGCTGGCTATGCCAGAAAGGCAACCGAATATTGGCTAGCCAAAATGGGAGGGGGAGCAGACCTCTGCCTAAGGCGCAAAGCCGCACGAGCAAAAGGCCGGCGGCAAACTCCGATGAAAGACAAAGTTGACTTGATTGTCATCAATACGACCAACGCCAAGACGCCAGCGGAGTGGTCGGCCATCCTGCAGCGAGAGGTGGATACAGTTGAAGGTGGAGTTACGGTGAGGAATATTGTCTATCAACGCGAAGGTGGTACAAGGAAAACCAGAAAGAAGTCACCAACACCTTTCTGAAAACAATTCGAGAAAAGACGGCGCTAGAGGCTACGGAGACCGTACAAAAAACCAAAATTCGAATCCTAGAACTTGATCAAACGACTAGGAAGGACGCCATTGAGAAGGCCGTGCAAGGACGCCATTGAAACCACTGGATGATGGGACACGAGCTCCGGCTGGCCCCTGAGAAGAGTGAGGCGGTGCTTCTCACAAGGCGGAAGAAGCACGGAGAGTTCCGACTAGATCACTGGATTGAGTGGCCATCTCCGTTTGGAGGGCTTCAGCCAAAAAGCGTCGGCAGAACAGCTGCGTGGTTGGCTAACCGGGAGACATACTGTAGTGCGTGCTATTTGGAAACTCAAAATTTCCCGGCCGGACTCCGTTTTCTGCGTGGCCTTTGGTGATGATGATTTTAGTAAAGTTTCGAGTAGCGCCTTCTGGCCGAAAGGCGTGAGTTTCCGGCGCTGGCTGGGGGCTCCGCCGGTCCAGACTAGAGTATGCGAAGAGTTTACTGATGGGCATGGTTTAACAGCTAGACAGCAATGACGCCTTCTGCCAAGGCAGCTGCATGCTGCTCGCAGCTGCAAATTATTGCTTTGGAATTGCGAAGGTTTATCTGGGGCTTTACAGCTAGCACCAGAGCGTTTGTTTGATGATGTGGACATTGTACTCTTGACGGAGACTTTCATGCGGAAGGAAGTGCATTTCGATGAGATGCGAGGTTTCCATCTGCTAGCAAGTCTTCCAGACGGAGGGCGGGGAAGACCAGTAGGTGGACTTTCAATCTATTTACGAGCAGGGTCACCCCGAATGCAATGTGTGTGTCGAGGTGAGTGTTGTATGACACTCACCTCAGGTAGTTTCAACCTCGCATTGTTCTACCTGCCACCTCATTACGATGATGTTGACGTTGCCGATGCGATCAGTACTGGTCTAGCGGGACTGAACCTCCAGCTACCCACTCTGGTCGGCGGCGACTTCAACTGTCGTATTGATAGTGGCGCCACCGACAGGAAGGGCGATGTGCTTCTTAAACTTCTAGAAAACAGAGGCCTGCATTGCGCAAATGAGCGTGATAAATTCACGTATGTTTGCCAAAGTGGAAGAAGCACTATCGACCTCCTGTTTCACAATCTTCAACATCCGACGGAATTTCAAGGATGCGAGGTACTTGATATTCCAGCACGGAAGCACCTGCCGGTGCTGGCGTCTCTGTGTGTGCCTGGCCAGGGACGCGCCCCACGTCGGCAGCCGATAACGTACTGGTCTAGGCAACTAGATTTGCGTGTATTGACGCGCGAGTTAGAGCTGCTGAGATCAACTTCTGACATTGAACAAAGCAACCACGCTTTGGAGGCCACTGTCAAGGCGGCTGTAGTCAAGAAGAAGTACAGACAAAGACGGGCGCGGCCCTGGTTTACACAGGCCTGCTACTTAAAACGTCGGGAAGTCTTGGGGCTCCTGCGCAGAGCACGGGCTCTACACCCCGACCCCCAGGTAGTTGCTGATCGTAGGGCGCTCTATGGCCGACATAGAGCAACCTACAAGAAACTGCTTGTGGAGAGTAAGCGCCGGTATGATGAGGAGGAGGAGTTTCGTTTGCTTGAGAGAGCAGAGCGCGAACCCCATGTCTACATTGTTCGCCGGCAAAACAGAAGCATGCACAGCATGACAAAGGAGCAGTTGCGGCAGCACTTCACTGCCCTTCTGCTCGATGCAAACGCCCCCGCGCCTAACCCAGTTATTGAGCAACCGCTCACTCTGGAGCAGCACGACATGAATTCGCCGTTTACGGTGGAGGAAGTTGTGCAGATCTTGCGCGGGTTACCCAAGAAAACGAGTAGTGGTCCTGATGGGATCTATAACGAACATTGGGCTAAGTCGTCCGATGTTTTAGCGGAGGAGCTGTGTAAGCTGTTTAATCAGATAAACCAGATATGGCAAAAGCAATGCCATAATGGTACTGTACGGGCAAGTTGTCCGCGCGCATCGAAACAATGGAACGACGTTCAACGACTCCACTGAATTGTGCCTTCATTACAGAGAGAACACCGCCAGCATCACTCACATCATGGCGTTCACAGCAGAAAAGAAGCGACAAAACCTGCTCAAAACGGTTGTGACGATTGGCTACAACGTCAATTAGAATGAACTAACGAAACACTAGAAGCCCGGAACGAATCATCACGAGCGAGCGGTGACAACCACCACAACAACAACAACTACAACAACGATGTAACAACAAAACCACAACAACGCAATAACAATACTATCAGCGAGGTCAACAATCATGCCAACAATACAGCTGCCCGCGTAATAACGACAGCAGTAAGAATATTGACAGTAACAACAACAACAACAATAACAACTGTTCGAATGTTTAGAATAATCTAAGTATTTGACGACGACGACGACAACACATAAGCAACATATTTAAAACGTGCTATGGGTATTTTCTCTGAAGAAACCGCAACCGATTGGTGTATCTGGCCGCAGGCACCTCAATTTTCACTGAGAACATCTAGAGCCACTATATTCTGTGCTCTGCGACAATCTGCGACTGCTAACATAATTTACTGAATTTGGAATTTTAGGTGTGCCGAGCTGACATGGACTTTTATAGGACACAAGCAACGATGAGTATTTCATAGAAGAATGAAACCAACACAAAACTTACCACTTAATTATGCTAGTGCTGGAGTGATTTTTTGGCCAAAAAATAAAAAGATCGTTAAAAAGTGCAGGTGTCTCAGTGAAGGGACTATGTATGACACATATTTTGCCTACAAATAATTGAAACGTTTTAAACTTTATGGTAGGACGCATGGCGGTTGCTAGGTACAATTGCATGATTGCACACGCAATCGCTAATTAAGCGCGTTGTTAAATGCAGTCTAACTACAATTTAACTTAATGGTAGTCGAAAATATATTATATGAAAATACGTAAAAATAGTCCGGCTTGTCTCTTTTTATTGTAGCTGGTTATTAGTGGAACACAAATTGAGTAGATAATCTTGTGATAATTACATGGCCAGATCGCGAAAAACCGGCACGCACGCACAAAACGATATGCAGCGATGCAGGTTTATCTGGCGGGATCGCTTAATAGAGAGATAGCGTTCGAACAAACAAACAACCAGAACTCACTCGCAATGCGGGCGAATATGTTTACTTATAGACAACCAGGCCTAAGTATACATTGTTCTCAGAAATAAAGCAGGACATTACGAAAGAAATGTTTGCATGCAGTTTAGAAAAGATCACACGACTCGCAGATTGGCATTGGGACTAAAGCTCGCAAAGATTGACGATTAACCTAGCGAGTGAATCTTGTCAAACAACAAACATTAGGTCAGTGGTAACACCACACAAAAAGATTTTTTTCCAAATTCTTGTGGAACGCGGTCACAACTACCGCACGATATACAGCGAGTGGGTTTTATGAAATCCCAGTTGAGGCAAACTGTCTTTGCTCAGTTCAGTTAATGTTTGCAAGTTTACCGCATGTTGCTTGTCATATCACTTCAGGGGGTACAGTCAGATTGACACCAACGATCATTAGCAAAAATGATCTGTCCAAAAACTGTATATGTGCTCCGTTAGTGATATTACAATAGTTCCATGGAAGTGCAATTATGTCATCCCTGAGTTAAGCTTTAGGCTACTGAATCCGATTATCCGCTAGGATTCGGGGCCCGATAGGCGATCGCGCTAACGAAAACGGCAACCTTAATATTATTTTTGTCCTGGCGGTCCATCGGTTCGACCAGAGATTAGAGGAGAGGCAACATCGAAAGGAACTAGACTGGCGGAGACACACACTCGTTAGCCTTGTAGCAGAGACCGTAAAGCCTATTGACTTAAAGTGGATTTAAGATTCTCATCGTTGTGGCAAAATATTATATAGCGATATATGCCGTAATCAGCGCCAAATGAGCTACACATAGAACATATGAGGTAGACTAGGTCAAACTTGCTAAATATATATATACAGGGTGATTCAGGGAGTTTTGTACTTCTCTCGAGGTTTAATAGAACTCGGCAAGCAAATATTTTTTCCCTATGGAGGGAGGACGCGGAAACGTCTTGTTTAGGAGTGAGGATGAAATTTATAAAAGTTGTTATTCTGCCTTTTTTCTCCTACATAGTTGTGCGAAATCTACGTTTGCGGGAGAACCAGTCAACGCATGAAGGTACCGATTACACTGGCGTGTTCGGAAGAAAATTCTGCACAACGGAAGACACTTCACTAGCTTGCGTAGCAAAAAGCCAATACACAGGTTGAGAAAAGTCATAAAAAGTCGATATGTTGTTATGTCTTACGTTAACGATTTTTTTGAAAAATCGTAAAATTTTTCCATTAAGACCAAAACTGTATGTCCAAAAGACAACTCTCACGCAATGGCAAATTTAATGCCCACCACTTTCGTACCAAAGTGATGATGCTGCGTTACGTAGTTGTCAAGTCACTAAGCTTTTTCGATAGCCATATCGAAAGCGAAGGCATGCATATTTACATAGGGCGTATGAGAAAGTTAGGCACATATTTTGAGGTTTGGTAGAACTCAGCAAGAGATTTATTTTTCCGAGTGGAAGGAGGGGGCGGAAACGTCTTGGCAAATGTTTACGGTTCTGAACGTGAAAACTTGCACGTAAAACATAACAACTATGACTGTCGAAGACGCTTAGTTACTTGACAACTACGTAACGCAGCACCATCACCTTGGTACGAAAATGATAGGCATTAAATTTGCTATTGCGTGAGAGTGGTCTTTTGGACATACATTTTTGGTCGCAATAGAAACATTTTACGATTTTCATGAAAATGCGTAAACGTAAAATATCGACTTTTCATGATTTTCCTTTATCTGAATATTCGCTTTTTGCTACGCAAGCTAGTGAAGTGTCTTCCATTGTGCAGAATTTTCCTCCGAAAACGCCGGTGTAATCGGTTCCATCATGCGTTGATGGTTCTCCCGCAAATCTAGATTTCGCACAACTATGTAGGAGAAAAAAGACAGAAAAACTACTTTTATAAACTTCACTCTCTCTCCTTAACAAGACGTTTCCGCGTCCTCCCTCCATAGGGAAAAATTATTTTCTTGCCGAGCTCTATCAAACCTCGAAAGAAGTACAAAACTCCCTGAATCACCCTGTATATATATATATATATATATATATATATATATATATATATATATATAAATATTTATATATCTCCTCGCCGGGTGCAAGCGTATGGCTACACGCCCTCCCGAGTCCTCAACTGGGTACCCTTTTAGACGATGAATCTACACGAATATTAGTCGGTTTAAGAGTGGGAGCAGAACTGGTTTCCGCCCATCGCTGTGGTTGTGGTGACGAAGTCGACTCCCTAGGCCACCACGGTCTTTCTTGCGCCCAGAGTTCAGGCAGGATCGCACGCCACTCGGCCCTGAACGAGACGTTCTGCAGAGGATTACGGTTGGCAGGCTACCCATGTGTGCTGGAGCCCCCCGGCTTAGTCAGAGATGACGGAAAACCAGGATCATCTTGGACCTAGAGCCTTGAGTCGTTAGTTTTCAGTGCGTTATGTGACACATTATGATAACAGACAACATGGACAAATAAATTTGCCGGCGGGCTATGTCGGTCCTTTATATATATATATATATATATATATATATATATATATATATATATATATATATATATATTTATATATATATATATATATATATGTATACAGGGTGTGACCGAAATAATTTTATAGCGATACATAAAATTGTAGAGCTCGTTAAAACGAATATTTTTTCCAATGGAACATGTGAACAACCAGTCTTCCTAGACAGAAACTAAGCACACCGTCGTGTGTGTGGCTGTCTCGCAACAGCACATTTTGTGCTCCTATGTCGGGCAAAAACACCAGTGTCACAAATTGTAGTAATTTCACTGTAACTCCGAAACAAGACTTCTCAGAGCACATGTTCCATTGGAAAAAATATTCGTTTTAACGAGCTCTACAATTTTATGTATCGCTATAAAATTCTTTCGGTCACACCCTGTATACTAGGTGTGTTCAAAAAGTATCGCGACTTTTGAATTTTCGCGGGTTACGTATATTCGAATTTCGATTTTTTGTGGCGTTATGTTGGTACTCATGTCTCTCACTTATGCCGACAAGCTCGGCCATTTTGAATGTTCACTTAATTGTTGACAGCTGCTTTGCTTGCACATGTTTTGGATCGTCTTCGATTTTTACCTATTCAAAAAAATGGATCAAAGAACCTGTATCAAATTTTGTGTGAAAAACGAAATTAAGTGCGCGGATGCATTCCGAATGTTGACTGTGGCATACGGAGAAGCTACCTTGGACCGAAGCAACGTTTATCGGTGGTACAAAATGTTCTCAGAAGGCCGAGAAGATGTGAACGACGAAGAGCGTGCCGGACGCCCGAGCACTTCAACAACAGACGAAAAAATTAATGAAGTGGAGAAAATGGTATTGGCCAATCGTCGAATCACCGTTAGAGAAGTTGCTGAGAACCTAAACATATCGATTGGCTCGTGCTATTCGATTTTTATCAATGATTTGGGCATGAGACGGGTCGCCGCGAAATTCGTACCAAAATTGCTCAATTGCGACCAAAAACAGCATCGCATGAACATTGCTAATGAGATGTTGGACTCTGTCCGCGACGACCCAAATTTGCTCCATGAGGGTCATAACTGGTGACGAATCGTGGGTTTATGGTTATGACGTGGAAACCAAAGCTCAATCATCTCAATGGAAGCTACCGCACGAACCAAGACCGAAAAAAGCGCGCCAAGTTCGGTCGAATATAAAAGTTTTGCTGACAGTTTTCTTCGATTGCAGGGGCGTGGTGCATCATGAGTTCTTGCCACAGGGTAGAACAGTCAATGAGGAATATTACCTGCAAGTTATGCGCAATTTGCGCGAAGCAATCCGCCAGAAACGCCCGGATTTGTGGAAGAACAAAAATTGGCTTTTGCACCACGATAACGCCCCTGCTCACACATCGTTGCTTGTGCGCGAGTTTTTGGCCAAAAACAACACACTAATGATGCCGCAGCCACCGTATTCCCCAGATCTGGCCCCCTGTGACTTTTTCTTGTTCCCTAAACTGAAGAGGTCCATGAAAGGACGACGTTACGCTACGCTTGACGAGATAAAGACGGCATCGAAGGAGGAGCTGAACAAGATAAAAAAAAAATGGTTTTTTGAAGTGCTTCGAAGATTGGAAAAACCGTTGGCACAAGTGTATAATATCTCATGGGGATTACTTTGAAGGGGACAAAATAGATATTCATGAATAAATGAATAATTTTTGAAAAAACACAAAAGTCGCGATACTTTTTGAACACACCTCGTATATATATATATATATATATACACATATATATATATATATATATATATATATATATGTATATATATATATGTGTATAGTTTTCGGGCACGCCATTCACTTTAAGTTCTATGGCAGTTTGTTTTGCAGAAACGTGTTATTGTTTTCCACCATTCCCCTTATTCGCCCCGACTTAGCGCCTGCATACGATTTTCTCTTTCCGAAATGAAATTTAAAGCCAAATGTTCTGCTTTCGATTCGGCTTCAAACACTTAGCAGAGCGTGATGCACGTGTTAAAACCCGTTTCCAGAAGGAAGCGTCCACCAAGCAGAGCCTGTACAACCGTGCACAGCAAAGGAGTGTCTGAGCTTAGGAGGAATGTACACTGGATAGTAAAACGTACAAAATTACTATACTTTTCTAGGTTTCAAACAACATTGTGCCAGCTCTAAGACTGGAGTACACGCACTGTGCGTATGATCTAAAGAAGACCATAATTTGCCATTGGTACGAAGGTGCTCTTACACAAACAATGAAAGCCTCATTACCCCCACAACAGTCTCACAAGAAGGTTTTTGCATAATTGCTAGTTAGAGGCCAAATTTATGGCCGGGACTCCTTCTCAAAGCATCACTACATTGGCTGCACCAGTAAAAAAACTGTATTTGTGTAACTGTTCAACGACAACAAAACTCTTCCTCGTACTCACAAAAGTAGAAAAAAATACAACAATTTATTAGGTATTTTGGGACTTCGCAACTTGATATAGAGATTTAATGAAATGCCGTAAAAAAGACTGTCGCACACGTTCCTTGCCTCTCAGCGCACTCGCGTATTCAGACGACCCCTGTAACCGTTGCTTCTGCGGGAGGAACTGTAGTGGCGGCTTAACAAGCAGTTAGTTTAGCGTGACTCCTAGCTGTAAGAATGACGTTCCATAGGCAAAGTACTGGCCGCGTTCTTTACGCCCGATCGTTTACTTGATTCTGACATCACTGTTATAAACATTTATTTAAATAACGCAATGTCTTGAAAGTGTCTGGTGCTGCCGTCATCATAACTTGTCTATTGTATATGTCTATATTCTACATTCTAGACAATCCTTGTAACTGCATTTGTGAGCTCCTGACGCCGAGCCAAATCTTTGTGCTCAAGTATTATCGACACTAAATGTGTGATTAAGTGGCATTTGTGGTGCTGCCGTTATGAGGCACCGTTTTCGTGAGGTGCGTGGACCTCCTTACATACGTCCCCGCAGTATGCCAACATTTTGCTTATTTTTCCCTGACAATCTCTGCTGTAAGCGCGTCGCATACGAAGCGTTGCAGCAAAACGCACTCAAAGGGCTTGAATAACTGTGTATCGTTACAGGAGATCAAGCGTAGTAATTGTGCAGGGTAAAAGCTGCACTTCTTACAAGCCTGATGCTGATTGGCGCCTTTGCATTCGCGTAAATCAGCGTGGTACATTTGCCGTCTCTAAAAGGCATCTCTCGAAAAATAGCTCCTCTTAGTTAGCAAGTCGCATAGCATATTAGATCTAATTCTTTACCCATGTTGTCATCTCGAAATGTATCTCGACTGGGTGTGCCAAACTTGAACCACGATGCTACGGCGATGTCCCATATCCGTATATTGTAACGTAGTCCGCCATTCGCGTTGAGGATTTTCCTGAATTGAACGAATCGTTGGCCACCTGCGAAACTGTGGCAACTACAATGCTCGCCCAGGATACGACGTTTGACGTTGTAGGCATTGTGTGTTATTATTTACACAACGTAGAGGCGACACGGTGAGCGTATATTGCTTCGCCAGGTGAGACTCTGGTATTTCTGTCGTAATCGTAGTAATCATACTACAAGTAGCAGTAACCGCGGTAAGATGGCGAATATTAAAATAATAAAAACATATTGGCCAAAGAGGTCCGCTCACACCTGGCTGACTAAACATTTGTTGTTAAGACTGGGAACAGAAGGAATTTAGTAATTTTTAGTTTAGTTTTTGTAACTTTCAGTAATTTTGACACTCCGCTTGCCCTTGTTTGAACCTACTTGTACACGACATTTAATGCATGTATCGGGTTTCGAACTCTGCGTACTACGTTTAATGTATGCTAATGATCTTAAGATATATGGCCATTCGCATTGAGAACGTCGGAGCAGAGATCTAGCAAAGCTATAAACTACATATCTGACTAATGTGGCCTTCTTAAAATTACGATCTCTGTGCCTAAATGCGCAGTTTTAAAATCGAAACATGACGACACAAGACGCTACCTCAAGCAAATCCTTCTCTAAGTCGCCCTTTATAAACACGTGGGGGTCACGCAATTTCACAATGGAGGCTTTTAGTGTCAACGAAACCTCAAGCCTTGTGCCAAGCTACTATATGCTCGTAAGTTCGAAAATGCAATACGTTCATGTTTGCTGCCATCCAGGCTGACAATGGTGCAATATCTCAAGCTGCCCGGTCGTACTTCCAGCCGTCTCCGAGATTTGAGGAAAACTCGATTGAAAAGCTCTAAATAGCGCATACGACAAAACAATGAATCTGACATTTTTAACTATGAAGCGTAATACCTATCGGAACGGATCCTCTGTGTTCAGTACCGAAAGAGCAAAACTAAATACTGCACCAAGTTTTTGCCAGCCGGACTGAGCGCTTCACCTGGCAATATTATGATTGTAGTCGTCTACAAGAGAGGGCCTCCTGCAATCAAGTAGGGTAGTATTCAAATTCAACTTCAAACAAGCGAGATATCGAATTGGCTAA
The DNA here is from genome assembly GCA_003439945.1 of Dermanyssus gallinae. Lineage (NCBI taxonomy): Eukaryota > Metazoa > Arthropoda > Arachnida > Mesostigmata > Dermanyssidae > Dermanyssus > Dermanyssus gallinae. The sequence goes on from QVRM01000909.1 coordinate 55,553, forward strand.
CGACCAATTAAGATAACGACTTCCACACGACAATCATGACCATGGATTATGAATGGCTAATTCGAGCTATTGTCTTGCTTCTATGACACTATGGCTAGCAATAATTTTTGACGTTAATAACTAAGACAATATGATTAACATTGGAATGAATTCACATCATAATGCGTTTTCGTCAACTAACTAAGTTAGTTTGTTGTTGTTATTGTTGTTTTGTTGTGGTTACTACATGTAGCATATATATATATATATATATATATATATATATACTACATGTAGCATATATATATATATATATATATATATATACTACATGTAGCATATATATATATATATATATATATATATATATAGGTTACAGGGAAATGTATTAAACTAACTACACAAGGGCTCGTGGGGAGCGCTACCAGTCAAACTTATCCTCGAGGCAGCTCCTAATGATAATATTATATATATATATATATATATATATATATATATATATATATATATATATATATATATATACGTACATACATTGTGGACCAATCGCTGTTTGTATTCGTGACGTAAACAAGCCAACGTAATTAATGATAAGGAAAGCTATTAAAAATCTATAACCGCAAATTAAAAGACCGCTCTTGTGGGAACCTGTGGTGCCTCCATATTGAGAATAAGTTTGATTGTGGTAGTGCACTACCGAAGCGCGCGTAGTGTCACCGCTTTTATTTTCCATGTAAGTAGAAAATATAGTCGGGGTAATGCAAACTTATTATTATTATTATTATTTGGACCGACATAGCCCGCCGGCAAATTTATTTGTCCATGTTGTCTGTTATCACAATGTGTCACATAACGCACTGAAAACTAACGACTCAAGGCACTAGGTCCAAGATGGGGCTGGTCCACCTGGCCAAAGTTCCTCTCACCGACGCGGCGTTCCCCCTCTGAACGTCTAACGACAAGCGCTGCAGTAAGTACTCTCCCGCTCTTTTGTCTCCTGTAGCAACCACCAATCTTCTCCCGACGTCTCTGAGTAATTTTTTGGTAAGCAACCCTGGTCCCCCTAACGTCTCAAAAGCTAGAGGTGAGAACAAGTGGGGATAGTCCAGGCTTGAGTACTTTCTGCACTTGGCTGTTTCCGCTAAGGCAACCGCATGCCCAGGGCGGGCTGCGCCAGTACCGACCATTGAAGGGGCTAAAGAGTCGGTAACAGTCGCGTCCCACACCAGCATCTGGCCCCGATCGAATGGGGTCAGAGTCATTCCTCTGTGTTCAGTACCGAAAGAGCAAAACTAAATACTGCACCAAGTTTTTGCCAGCCGGACTGAGCGCTTCACCTGGCAATATTATGATTGTAGTCGTCTACAAGAGAGGGCCTCCTGCAATCAAGTAGGGTAGTATTCAAATTCAACTTCAAACAAGCGAGATATCGAATTGGCTAACGACCAATTAAGATAACGACTTCCACACGACAGTCATGACCATGGATTATGAATGGCTAATTCGAGCTATTGTCTTGCTTCTATGACACTATGGCTAGCAATAATTTTTGACGTTAATAACTAAGACAATATGATTAACATTGGAATGAATTCACATCATAATGCGTTTTCGTCAACTAACTAAGTTAGTTTGTTGTTGTTATTGTTGTTTTGTTGTGGTTACTACATGTAGCATATATATATATATATATATATATATATATATATATACTACATGTAGCATATATATATATATATATATATATATATATATATATATATTATGGTTACAGGGAAATGTATTGAACTAACTACACAAGGGCTCGTGGGGAGCGCTACCAGTCAAACTTATCCTCGAGGCAGCTCCTAATGATAATATTATATATATATATATATATATATATATATATATATATATACGTACATACATTGTGAACCAATCGCTGTTTGTATTGGTGACGTAAACAAGCCAACGTAATTAATGATAAGGAAAGCTATTAAAAATCTATAACCGCAAATTAAAAGACCGCTCTTGTGGGAACCTGTGGTGCCTCCATATTGAGAATAAGTTTGATTGTGGTAGTGCACTACCGAAGCGCGCGTAGTGTCACCGCTTTTATTTTCCATGTAAGTAGAAAATATAGTCGGGGTAATGCAAACTTATTATTATTATTATTATTTGGACCGACATAGCCCGCCGGCAAATTTATTTGTCCATGTTGTCTGTTATCACAATGTGTCACATAACGCACTGAAAACTAACGACTCAAGGCTCTAGGTCCAAGATGGGGCTGGTCCACCTGGCCAAAGTTTCTCTCACCGACGCGGCGTTCCCCCTCTGAACGTCTAACGACAAGCGCTGCAGTAAGTACTCTCCCGCTCTTTTGTCTCCTGTAGCAACCACCAATCTTCTCCCGACGTCTCTGAGTAATTTTTTGGTAAGCAACCCTGGTCCCCCTAACGTCTCAAAAGCTAGAGGTGAGAACAAGTGGGGATAGTCCAGGCTTGAGTACTTTCTGCACTTGGCTGTTTCCGCTAAGGCAACCGCATGCCCAGGGCGGGCTGCGCCAGTACCGACCATTGAAGGGGCTAAAGAGTCGGTAACAGTCGCGTCCCACACCAGCATCTGGCCCCGATCGAATGGGGTCAGAGTCATTCCGTCAGGCCTTTTTCCGTCATCTCTGACTAAGCCGGGGGGCTCCAGCACACATGGGTAGCCTGCCAACCGTAATCCTCTGCAGAATGTCTCGTTCAGGGCCGAGTGGCGTGCGATCCTGCCTGAACTCTGGGCGCAAGAAAGACCGTGGTGGCCTAGGGAGTCGACTTCGTCACCACAACCACAGCAATGGGGGGAAACCAGTTCTGCTCCCACTCTCAAACCGACTAATATTCGTGTAGATTCATCGTCTAAAAGGGTACCCAGTTGAGGACTCGGGAGGGCGTGTAGCCATACGCCTGCACCTGGCGAGGAGACGGCTTGTAACCTCGCTTTGTCCGCGTCAGAAGTTGCTCGGCTCCACAGGTCGCTCCATCGACGATCGTGTGTCAAATCTGACCACGCAGACTGAAGAGAAGGGGTCTCCGGGAGAGCCCCGCAGAATGCGATGGCTTCATTTTGGGTCTTTTCCAACGTAGATTATTATTATTATTATTATTATTATTATTATTATTATTATTATTATTATTATTATTATTATTATTATTATTATTATTATTATTATTATTATTATTATTATTATTATTATATAAAATAAAATTCATTCATTTAAGTGTACCAAAATATACATTTGTAATGTAAGAACGTGTGCACAGCCCGCTGGGGTATAACTCAAGGCACTAGGTCCAGGCTTGGGCTGGTCCACCTAGCCAGGTTACCTCTCACCGAAGCGGCATTCCCCCTCTGAACATCTAATGACAGACTTTTCAGTAAATACTCGCCCGCCCTCTTGTCTCCTGTAGCGAGCGCCATTCTTTTCCCAACATCCTTGAGCAGTTTCGTCGTGAGCGACCCAGGCCCCCCCAATGTCTCGAATGCAAGCGGTGAGAACAAATGTGGGTAACCGATGCTTGAATATTTTCTGCACTTGGCTGCTTCCGCTAGGGCTACCGCGTGTCCAGGGCGGGCTGCGCCCGTACCGACCATTGAGGGGGCTACAATTATTATTATTATTATTATTATTATTATTATGGACGCAGGCAAGTTTACCGGTCCGGCTGGGTGGAATGGGCATCCGATCGGCCACGGACCTTGCCTTACCCGCTTTCCTTGCTTCGTCGCACAGCTGCGCCTCTGCAGTGGCCGCTACTGCCGGCGGACTCATCAGCCACCAACAAGACGCCGCTCGGATCTGGGATGCGCGTCAGTCTGGTCGTCCATCTGAGGAACAGGTCACTAGGCAGAAGGGGTGGGACCAAATCGCCACTCAGGCTACCCACTTATCTCTTCTGTCTGCCTGTGAGTTAGATATAGACGGTATTAGACTGAAAGCGGTATCATCCGACGCTGCCGGAGCGTGGCTTGACGTGTTTCCGTCCGAGCTAGTCGGCAGTAAGCTGGCTGATGACCATTTCCGTGCCGCCAGTGGCCTCAGACTTGGCCTTGCCATGTTTGAGACAGAGGCATGCCCGTGTGGTGGAACGGTGGATGAACGTGGCCTGCACCGACTTAGTTGCACTAAGCTGGCTGGGCTTACGCAGGGCCGCCACGATGCCATAAATGACATCCTCAGACGCGCTTTCAGACAAGCCGGCTACCGCGTCACACTGGAGCCTGGTGGACTACAGAGCGACGACAAGCGTCGACCGGACGGCCTTACCAGCCGAGACTGGAACCGCAATCGGCCGCTGGCATGGGACGTCACCGTCTCCGACACGTACGCTCTCGGCTATCGTGCACTAGCCAACGCGGGCGTCGGCAACATTATTCACCAACGGGAGATGCACAAACGGCGCCTATACGCGCATCTCCTTGAGGACCACGTTGTAATGGCCTTCGGCCTCGAGTCATCTGGCGTTTGGGGCAAGGATGCACTCAAACTGACAAAGGAGCTTGGGAAGAAGCTCTTCGAGGCCACAGCGGAGCCAAGATTGACCGCTTTCCTCCGACAGAGAGTGTCATTAGAATTACAGAGAGGCAACGCCAAGATGATGTTGAGTGGTCACCGACACTCAAGCAATAAGAATAATATAAGCAATATTGTAGATATTATATAAGTAATATATTGATAAGTGTGATACATGTACATATTAATAAAATAAACACTTGTTCCAAAAAAAAAAAAAAAAATTATTATTATTATTATTATTATTATCCTCGTTTTGCATCAGTATATCAAGCAGTTGGCATCCAGGGTCCTTTTGCTCTACCTCGACGATAAGACCATTTTTAAGAACGGTGTCACTCAGTTCTTGGCAGTTCTTTGTAAAGATTCGGTGTGAACTGTACCTGCTGAATACGGGGATGCTCCCCGACATGATTGGCCCGGTACTGGCCGAGAAGGGAGAACAATTCCCCCGGCTTTACCAGCAGCTGGCCCATCGTGGGAGACACCAAGCCTACTTTCTGCTCCGCGTCTCACTAGAGCCTGGTAGACTGAACGGGGACGACAGGCGTTGGTCGACCCCTCGACTCGGGACTCGGACTATAAGCGGCCGTTGGCGTGGAACGTCACTGTCTCCGACACGTACGCCCTCGGTTATCGCCGGCAGCACTAGCCGGCGCGGGCGTCGGTTACATCATCCACCAGCGAGAAATGCACAAACGACGCATATACGCGCATCTTCCGTCAAAGTCGTCGTTAGATGCCCCCTTTTCGTGGCCCCGGCTGCTCGCCACGCCGTACAGTTCATCGCTACTGTAGTGCAGACTCGTGTGTCGATTGCCTTTAATTTTTCCCGTTCACTTCTTACTGTAGCCCTCAAACGCCTCTCAATACACCCCATCGTAACTGTCGTCCCGGCGTCCTTGGACCCTCCTCTCCTTCCAAGATATAAACTATTTTATGTATACAAAAATTAGCTAACCAATCCTCGGTTTATGAAGAAGAGGCTTACTCTAACCAGTAATGGTAGGATTGCCTGCTCCAATTTGTCCCATAAGAGAGTTTGACCGAATATTATTAGAATACTCTTCTAGATTAGTCTTTAAAATGGCGAGGGCGCGATATGCATTAGCAGCACTTGCGGCTTCTAATTAGTGTTGCTGCTCGAATTGTTTTTCCCGTTTGGCTTTCTATTTGGTTTCGGAAGCTGCTACCATTCGCCATACGTTATGACGGCCCCCAGATGAGTATACTTATTTACAAAATTCACTAGGTTACCACTACATAGCTCGAAGAACGCCGTCTCTTGAGGTTTTGTATTGTTACCGGAATTGCCTCTTCCCGAAATTCTCATAGCATTGTTGATGCACACTGTGGGAATGAATTGCAAAAGTTGTAACAATCGATTTGGAAACCCTTGATCTGTGACTAATATCTGTATAAATTTGCGTCACTTCCTTAGATCAAAGGCGGCCTCGATATCTATCAATACTGCGTACAACGTTCTCCTCGGTAAAGATAAAGTTTCCCAAATCCCTGCCGGGGAAGGGGGGATATCTAGTTTAGAATAAATTACTAATATTTTGTATACCGATGTGACTGGTCGGAGAAAACTTCACAGAATGTGCGATGGCAAGCAACCTAGGTCCAAGATCTAGATATTTTCACATGTCCGGCATTCGATGCGTTGCAGAACTGCCTCACGGTGAGCCCAGGCCCAAAGGGGACAGATGAGCGCCTAGAACTAAAAACTACAGAACGACAGCTAACGTCTGAATGTGTTTTTTTTTGTAAGCGTAATGGCAAACATTTTATGTATTGAACGTGAAAGCACAAAAAAAGACATCATCACAAGATATTGAGTTTTGCAAACGCTTCTATATATATATATATATATATATATATATATATATATATATATAGTGTGTGTATTTATGCATAGTGTAAAAAAGAAGAATACAGGTGAAAACACTTCAACAAAGTTTGGCTTTACTTTGGTAAGTTGGTTGTAATTGGAGCCAGATGGGCACTGCGTTGTGATTTAATGCTGATGCGCTACGTCGACATCGGAAGCAACGGTCGGAAATGAACATGTGTGAAAAGCGATGATAAGAAAGCTCGACGAAAATTGCCTTCATTAAAGGGTGATGGTGGTTCAGTTGCAGTAAGCTGGTAGACAGCGTTACGGCCCGCGAAGGCCATTGCATGTCGAGCTGATTACCGGTGCGAGCCATGTGGATAAAAAAAACCCTTGATATATATATACATATATATAAGCGTTATAGGACTTCCGGTTCTAGAGCCTAGTTACTTCCCTGACATATATATCTACACGGGCGATAGCTTTTTATGCGAATTGCCCCTAATTGTTACACTTGTTGAAATGTGTAATTACGGAAATTTAAAGCTCAATAAGGAATTACTAAATTTAAATCAATTTGCCCGGAGACGACAATTTAATAAAAAAATATATATATTCAAAAAATAAAAAGTTGCAGACTTGCCAGTTCTGAAGTCTAACCACTTCTTTGACCACTTCTCCTTTGGTCAAATCCAAATCAATAAAGGTTACGTTGAACGATCATTTTAGTTCCGATATTCGACGGCTTTTGTATGTGCATACGTATATATATATATATATATATATATATATATATATTCGTCATGTGCAATAGATAAGCGTGAGCTTATCTATTGCACCAGACGAAATCGTTCGACCAGACGAAACGTTTACAAGGTAATTCTAAAAGCCTGATGTCACACCCGTCGACGTTGTGAGTCTACACATGTTCTTTGTTGGTTCGTTGAATGATGGTAGCAGACTTCGTAACAGTCCGGCTTCCTAGTTTTGATTCAGATGTGCATGAAGTAACAGTAAGACTCAAACAACAACGGGCGGCTAATTATTGTTGTATTGGCTGTTGTTACATTTTTGTCTTTTTTTGTTATTGCTGCTGTTGTTGTTGTCGTTGTTGTTTTCTTTTTTTCGAAGCAAAGATTTCGACGATTCTGCGATTTGACGTTCGTGGGGTTCACAAAGCATCGTACGGCGCGCTTAGAGCTGCACTGATCTGTTAAAATTCTGTATTGACAGCACACGTGAGGATTCTGATTTGTGGTCGGCTGCTGGGAAGCGCTGCTTAATTGCCGATCTAATCGAACTGTGAAGTTCTGAAAGAAAGTATCAATAGCAACAACGCGTAGATGACTAGATTGGTAGGTGGCTGCCCTCTTTAGCCATTTAGTGCTATATAGCGTTTTAATAGATAATGCCAACCTGTCTTGAGTCGGAGTGACGACTCCTGCTTTTGTCTAAAGACTCTGCTCTTGCCCGATCGAGCCCGATTCTACAGCCAGGCAGCCGCTCACGAAGACACGCACCTAATTCGCGCGCGCATCACCAATAGATACGAAAAAAAATCGCGATTTCGGCTGGCCACAAATCTACTGCCATGTGAAGACACACGCCAGCGAGAAGCAGACCTTTTTTCTTCTTCTTTTTGGAGTGACCCTTAGCCAACTTTTAAAGTTGGCCACAGAATTGCTTTGACAAGGTCCACCGCGAATGCACCACGCTACCGGGCTCGACAGCAACAAGCAGACTATCAGGCACCAATCTATGCACACAAGGCACTGAGAAAGTGTTAGCAGAAATGATACCGCTCTATTGAGTAATTCCGCCATGAACTTACTCGCTTACTCTGGTCAGCTTATCAATCGTTTTTTTTATATATATATATAGGCGAGCACTGTCGAGTGTGCAATCATATGGTAAATTATTAATAAATCATCACTATATATATATATATATATATATATATATATATATATATATATATATATATATATATATGTACACCGTTTTTGTTGAATTATGAGACGAGATATCGCATATCACGGTAACCTACTTTTTTATTTTTGTCATTGCTAACTCTACTCCACACTCGTATAAACAAATATATATATATATATATATATATATATATATATATATATAACAAGCGCGTGATGCTATGAGGAGCTATTAATTTAGCTTTCGACTATGCGGTTTCAATACGGCTTTAGCGCAGTGTGTGTGTGTATGAGAGAGAGAGAGAGAGTATGAAGCGCACAGTTTGTGTACGCCGACGGCTGCAAATGCAATGCTAATTTTTACTATCCAGATTAGACTCGTGCGGGGCGGAAAGAACGGAGTTGCAGCTTATTTCGCTTCATGCCGCTAGACATATAAATACGACGCTGCTGCTGTTGGAAGAAACGGCATCTTACTAATTTGCTTCAGCTGCCACCGACAAAAAGCAGCGATTCAGTGTGAATCTATAACGCATGCATAGATATAGTTTGCTATGCGATTAGGCTTGGTGTCTTTACCTGCCACTAGTGGGATGGGAATATAAAGCATTCAAGTAAAAATAGGCGAGTGAAGATATATATATATATATATATATATATATATATAATACATATCATTGTACACACCACAAAATACTAGTACAATGTATTTATCCAACTATTTTATCAATAAATATGTAAAAAAAAAAAATTATATATATATATATATATATATATATATATATATATACAGGTATATATGGAAAAAATATGGGGTAGACACTAGCATTAAGTACTCGATTAGAGCTTACGGGGTGCTCACTCTGCTACAAATAGGTGAGAACATAGAACCGAGCAAGATGGCTTAGTGGCAAAGCCTTTGCCTTGCATTCGGGAGCACTGGGTTCGAGACCCAGACCGGCCACTCTTAAATTGGTTTGCATGGTTTTCAATTTACGACAAAGTAACTGCCGGAGTGGATAACAGTTAGCCATGACATGAAAAAACCGTACACGGGCAATTCCCTTACGGAAAATCTAAAAAAACAAAAAAAAACATAGATACATATGGATATGAGGCCGATATGTCGATTGGTAATTATATTCCGCCGTATGTCGTGTCTTGGCGTGGTGACGAGTCACTTGCAGACGATGTGGTTTACTTTTTCGTCGCATCAATACGACCGAAACATGTGGCCACTACTCCTTACGCACGACGATCCTTGTATTTATTATTGGCCCTATTGAAAAGGACAAATTGACACAGCCCTATCCTTTACTACCATGTTTTTCAGACTAGAAACAATCTTACGTAAGTGCTATATACAGCGACAATGCATTTAGCATTGTCGCTGTATATAGCACTCTGACAAAAAAAAGCCATTTGTTACGATATGTTTTAGCGTAGTTAGATGGCCACTACGGCTTGACACCAGGCAACTAGCGCAAATCAATCGTGGTCAAAATCAAGTGCACTGTGGTACCGTATGTATAGTGAATCGGGGGCAAACTTTGACGGCTTGCCTAGTCTAGTATGCGACGAGTGTGTATATCCAATGATAGTCTGTTTCGCGTATAATGTGAGCAAATAAACACAAACATTTCAGGTAGGAAGTCTCAGGAATACGTAGATAGATGTATGTGTAATTACGAGAACATATTACAAAATCCAAGGTATATGTACACATATATATATATATATATATCCTCGCAATGTAGTATTCCTAACACAAGACAAGGCGGCCTCGTAATTTACCCAGGCCTCACGCATTTAATTAACCCAACGAGTTTACTAAAGTACCCTGTTTGCTCAGGCAGGTTTGTTTTTCCGGTTTTACGAAACGTTGCGACGATTGGCTGATTCGACTCGCAAGTAGAGCAGCACGTTGTAATCGTTTGGAATACATAGTTAGGGTCCTGCAACGGCCCGCATCTACGCGCAGATGGCTCTTGTGTGAGATTGTCTACATAATATACGCACGCGTTCGTAGCATGCATGATCCACAAAATATCTAGAAAAAAAACACATTACAGAGCCACACCAGGCGCTACCAAAGAAACGAGGAAACGGGACAGATCGGAGGCGTCTGCCTCAGTCAGCCAGTCAGTCAGGAAGTTGTTGTGGTTTTTGTCCCCTAACACTATCGTTCAGCTCATATGTCTGGGCGACTATTTGTGCTGCCGCTGTAGAGAGCAACGGCCTATGTATCATTTCCGGATGTTTTGTTGCTAACTCCTTAACATAGATGTCTAGATTGCGATCTATGTACACCATCAATACTGGGTGCACAAAACAAGCGGACATGTTAGAGCGACTACAGAATTGTTTGCAAGACAATGTGGTGTCACTAGATCACAGTTCAGAAGCATCGGCGTGAGGCAGTAGTTCAACGCACGCAATACAATGCATATTACGCACGTAATTGATGATAAAAATAAGCTTGTTAAATTTAGTACTCATTCTTACTTTATTTCTGACGCGGCTGACAAGGGACGGATATGTCGATGACAACGATTGACTTGCTAAATAGGTAACGGAACTGCATATATTGCATAAACTTATTATAGAATGACAGATAGCTCAATAATACAGGCAACGACGACGACAAAAATCGGGATTATTGATCAAGAAATCTATTATAAGGCAATTTTGACGAATTAATAAGTTCGCTACTGGTTACGCGCGAACTAGTAGAAAAAGGATAAGGCTAAGAAGAGTCAACTCGCGACGTTGGACGCAGGTCCAACTGAGGGGGCCCGCTACTGTTTTTGTGGCACGCAATTATTAGTAAGGGTGAGCATTGCGACTTCTTGCCACCACCTACATTCCGAACAAGACAGCGTCGAGAGAATTGTTCGTAATTCTTAAGATTGTTTGTTGGCCAAACAGGAGTGGCTCGGGCCGCTTAAGAACGTTAAAGCATCCAACGTCTAACATACGTATGCTGGGCAGACGCACGGTACACTATCGAGAGGCTCTATGTTCGTGTTCCTCGGACGCAGCGCACCAATTAGGCAGAAATACTAACATTCTAAACACTGAGGTTTAAATTTTGAACATAATGTTGTGTACTATCTTAAACATAATGTTGTGTACTATCTTGAATATAATGCAGTGTATACGCCCATATTTATAAACTCATACACACACATAGGTCTGCGTTTCAGTCAGTTTCTTTGTGGAACGGCTAAACCATGGCCTGCACGTCGATTTAATTTATATATATATATATATATATATATATATATATATATACATATATACATAAACGCACAGGCTACGTAGGTGATTGTGATCCGTACGCGTTCACGTGAAGTCCTGTCACGTGGTTACGAGAAGTCACGTCGAAAATGCTACCAGGTGACAGATTGTATATTATGTTGCTCCCCCTCACACCTCACAGTCATGGCAGTAACAACAGTTTTAAAGCTGTTCTAGGAGCGCGGCCCCCTTTTCGTGACATAGTTTGCATGATGGTGAACGCGACGACCTTAATTGTTTAGCAGTCATCGTATGATTGTCAGCAATGTGAGCCGTACGATTCTCTTTTTCGAGCGGTGGATCGTCGTCTCTGCTACGCATAACGCCTGTTCTCGACTGCTATCCGTTTAGATACAATGCTGGTTAAGCCTACCAAGCCTGCTGACTATTATTGTCAGCAATAACGCACAGAATTACGTATAATCATACGCTGAACGCGTTGGCCACCACAGTTAATCGAGTAGCGAATAACAAATTCCAGAAAATAAACATCCCTCATGCCATTTCTAATATGGAAATGACGTGACTACTGCTAATAGCACTGTAAAATTGACCGTAATACTGAAACCCTCACTTCATTGCCTACTAGTATATATGCATATATATATATATATATATATATATATATATATATATATATATACCTGCCTCACTTGTGTAGCCAAAAACGATATACGTTCATTTAATAATATCATGTATTTTATTGAAGTATCTATTATCACAATGCGCAATCGATGGACTTGCAGGCATCCAGAGAAAAGCGGCGCTGAGCTGCAATATCAGTGTGTATATATATAAACGTAAAAATGCAATACATATAACATATGAAATCGATGAGTAAAATGCGATTCGAGCCAACACTGAAATATGAATTAACTCTGTTCGAACTACGACTGATATGATATGGTATGACTACCAATGATGTACGCTTGCTTGCACCTTTTTTTGACAGAAGGCAGTCGGACGAATCACGGGTCACGGACGGATCAGCACATAAGTCCTCGCCCCTTTTTTCCAGGTGTGTACAAATTCAGCAAGAACAACAAGTCAAAAACCCCATTTTTGTTTTAGGGGTGTGCATGGACAAGACTTGTCGGGCCAATACAATCAACAATTGAATAATATACAGCACAACCCCCCGGCAGCAGCAGCAGCACCGGCAGTACCAGCGGCGCTGGTGGTTGTGTTCTGCCATGGCTCCGGCTCGAACGCTCCAACGTCGACATTGTGTGCGTGGCGTAAAACGAAGATCGAACTCTTTTCCTTCCCTACACACGGCCGTAAAAGAGCCGTGTGCATTCACAGCCGCTGTATAATACACACAAACACACACACACAGATACACATATATCGAAGCGTATGCCTAGATAGATGTTGATCGGCACGATAAAACAGCTGCCGTTGTCACCAGTCACGGATACGACGACCATTTTCGAATGAAAAATCGCACAACGTGCAGCGAGCGGCAGGCAAACAGGCAGCGTCAACCGCACGGCGCCCTGGTAGCGCCAGCCAGAAGTTGCATCGTGGCCATTTCGGCATGCCAACACCCCCCGCCCCCCCCCCCCCCCCCCGCCGGACGGATGGCGGAAAGGGTCACCTCGCTGAACCCGCTGACAATCCCGCTCTCGCGAAGGGGGGGGATCTATCTGTATTCTGTATCATCATAGAGACATCGGCCGCTCGTAGGGAAAGAAGATCATCGGGCGGCCGGTTTCAGCCCTGCACTTTCTGCGCGTCCCCACCAGCCGTCTGTTGCAACGTCGCCGCTGCGTAGAGTTAACGGTACACCGGGGAACGGCATACAACGACCAAACACTGGGGATTAAACGATGGCGATGCACAAAGTCACAGCGGTAATATATATATATATATATATATATATATATATATATATATATATATATATATATATATATATATATATATAATATATATATATATATATATATATATATATATATATATATATATATAGATATAGATATATATATATATATATATATATATATACTTCGCCGGCCCTGCGACTTGTGGCACCATTTGTTGTTGGAACCAGAGTTCACTTGCATCGATTCTTCTCTCTAAATTCGGCCAAATACAATTTAAGGGCATGCTGCCCTAACGCTCGCCATCACACACAGCGGACAGAGTAGTCTTTGGACCAAAGGCTGAACCAGACGCTCACAGATGACACATGTATCGGCGCTTTTTGAATTATGCGAGGGTTCTCCAGGGTTGTCCAGAAGCGACAGTTCTCTTATTCACGCTTCCATGCAGACCGAAATTGGCTTCGTCGGAAAAGACAAATATTTTTTTATTATTTCTAACTGTATCGTCTCGGAAGCCTGATTGCAAATAAAGGTTAACTGCTAGGCAGGCGTGAGTTTTTGCACAGTTGCTGAATTTTATATTGCTGATTATATATATATATATATATATATATATATATATATATATATATATATACGACGTTCAAAGCTTGTTATATAAGAGCACATGGCAGCGTTACTAACATAATTTCTTTCCTCGAGCAGCGAGTAGCTACTGATGATTATTCAGCGGCCATGCCTCGAAAACGATCGAGGTGAATATATGAGAATGAGCTAATGTTGCCCATTCATATAACGGCTGCTAAGCAGATATATGTTAAAAAGAAGACTAGCAGGCTGAGGAGGTATTAATTATGTATCACAATCATGGCTTTCTTATATATATATATATATATATATATATATAGTGCATCAAGATAGATCTAGATATATATAAATATTTAGGTAGGTACATGTCAAGGGCATGGCGATGCTGGCTAAACCGATGACGTGGACCACATGCTTTTTGCGTGTAGGGGTCTCGATGACACGAGGCAGGCGACACGATCACATGACTAGGCGTGCAGAGAAGTACGACGTAACATCTACTCTTAGGGACGCTCAGCTTGAAAGAAACCTGAAAGGCGGGCTCTGATTTCATTCATATAGGTCGTTATAAGGACATTGCCGACTGCAGACTGAATATTGAAAATCAGACCAGCGTCTCCCTACATACAGTGATACCACAAATATATAGTCATGCAAGTTAGGGGATCACCACGTTTTTAATGGGTCTAAGGGTCTCACTCTGCCCAGACTAACTAAAAAGTGTGCACTATGATTTTTTTTCCAAACCTCCTGTACAACAAGAAACATAAATGTATGTATATATGGACGCATGCATCGTCAGCTTTCCTAAAAAGCTCTCAACAGGCAAGGTAGTGCTCAGCGCCTTTTTCGACGTCCGACATCCGATTCTTACCGAATTCCTCGGCACGGAAACACCGTAGCGGGCGTTTACTTTGAGACACTGTATAGCCTACGCAAGTCTAGATTTAAGAACATTTTTAAGAAGGTTGGTTTTAATACGATCTTGCTCCACGACAACACGCGTCCAATTACAAATCTCAGAGGGCAAGGTGTACAAGCCATGTTCAGGTGGTAGGAGCTTGAACATCCGTCATACGGCCCGGACATGTCGCCCTGCGACTTACTCAGGTTTGTCCGCTAAAAAACGTCTCAAAGGGAGGTGCTTTAACTCGAAAGGCGAACCGACGAACTCAGTAGGGAACTGGGTCTTGTTTCAGCCGCAGAATTTCTGGAAACAGGAAATCCTTTGGCACGTAAAACATCGAATAATTCTGCTCAGGCCTTTGAAAATTTCGTTTGAATAAATACTACAATATACGCACCGTTGTTTTGCATTTCTCCATTTAAACACTCCTCACACACATATATATATATATATATATATATATATATATATATATATACATATATATGCCACCACCTCGTTCTACCGGAAGTTTGGCAATAGCCTCCTGATACTGCATTTATATCAAGGCTTTCTCAGGCTCGGGAATAACTGATTTTGCTTGGATATTCAACTAAAAACTAATTTTTAAATGAAATTTTTGCACGTGCTGGTACGCCCTAACGGATGTCTTTTTTTCAGTATACTGTTTGCCTGACTTACCGCTTCAATTTGAGGCCTAATCCGCTTACAGACGTTCTGCAAAACTTGTATACTAAGGCTTGCATATGCCAGCTAAATGGAGGCAGTAGGCGATTCTGTATCATTATGTGAAGTTTTGCGAGATTCTCGCTCTTTGCAAAGTGTCTCACACCAGATAAAAATCTAGAGGATTTAAGTCTGGACTGCTAGCCGGCCATGAGCGCTTATCCTAGGACACGCTCGTATACGTCGACAGCCATCCTTGCACTAATCGGCCTGCATGAGCGGTGTGTCCTGATCCTGATAAAACAAGTATTGCAAACTGCTAAACACGGAATTTATCCTCGATCCCACTACAGTTTTCAGATCAGCAAATAAACGACGTGTGTTGCTGTTTGACCCTTTTGAAGAATAATCATGGTACCATCCCGTCTTCTTCACTCGACACCATACTCGGACGTAAGCTGGCAATTCGATCTGGCCCACAACATCTTCTGGATTGACGGCAAGCCAACAATAATTTTGCCCGTTGATTTCTGCATCTACGATAAATATCAGAGAAGAATTGAGCACGGCTTGATGCCTTATGCTTAAGGGTATATATATATATATATATATAACAATAACTTATATAATATTATGGTTACAGGGAAAGTTATATATATATATATATAAACATCGTTTTTGCTTTTCCATCTGTGTATGCCCGATGAGCGCGCGAACAGCGTGTCCGTCGCCACAAAAACCCTTCATCGATGCTTGGCGTATACGCACGATTAGCTCTTCATAAAGTACCTAGTGAATAATATATATATATATATATATATATACAGACGTACGATTTACCGTAAATCTCGTTAGGCGAATTTCCTCTGTCTCGGCGACGTGACTGATTGCTTTATCTTTATGATCGGACTAAAACAACTCGGTGTGCTGCAACGGAGCAAATTCACGCACCGTTAAACTTTCTTTCGTGTTGTGTACTAGTTGATTTAGCTGATTCTTAGATGTACTTTGAACCATTACAATATCGTTGTAGAAAGTAACGCAGCAAGTGGTAATGCTCGACGAACCGCGTGTCTAGCATTTACTGGCCGTGTAGCTCGCCACTAACCGGTACTTCTTTGATGGTCTTTCTAGAATATTCACTTGAAGCGCTCATTTCGTTCCCCTCGGGGTAACGACTGAGAGGCTCGACGTATTCACTCCGATAATCACGTAGGTGCATCATAATTTCGACTACGGTTGATCCACTTTGAATCCAAAATCTTCAGTTTTTATAGAATTTTCCTAATTGCGCGGAAGGTACTCCTAGCACAGTAGCTCAAATGAAATTGAGCAATTATTAGGACATTCACATTTCTGTCCAACGTATGAACAACATTTGGCTACTTAAAGGAGCTTTCTTGCTTGCACTTCTTTCTTCTTTCTCGCGATTTCGTAGATTTTTAGGTTCTTTGATTCTGAATATTCCGCTAAGCTATGGATCTTGTGCTTGAGTACAGTGTTTTTGTTTGCGAATTTGGTTTACTTCTATTAGCTGGCGAATCTCTTCCTCCATCGGTGGGATTCTTCTCGTATACACTAGTATGACCTTCAACACTTGTTTCATGTATTGTATGTCTTCTCCTTTAGCCATCTTGGCAAGACGAGCTTCGAATTGCCTATTCTTCCTTCAGTGAGTTGGTTATTTACAATTGACTCATTTGGTTGTTAGTGCAGAGAGCATCGCTACACACGATGCGTATAGACTATAGAACACCGACAGAACTCCAGAACGGCACACGTTCACGATAAAAGTGTAGAAATCAGATTTCCAAAGTATTCCCCTTATAATTAACACAATCACGGCCGTTTTACAGTAAATTAGTCCTGCCGTCACTAGCAAACGCACTCTAAAAGCTCCAATAAAGCACAAGAACAAGCACCAAAACTGCAAGCACAGTGTTTGCTGAAAAAGAGAGACAGATCACAATGTAACGATGCAGCCCATATGTATCTTTCTGTATATGTGAATCAGACTGCCGGCAAGTATTGTACCAGTTATACTAAAAATAGCTGGGCAGGTATCTGCAGAGTCAGTTCAAAACGGCTCACAGGCATATCCTGCAGAGTTCCAACGGTAAACGCGCGATTTAAAGCACACGTTTAGGTCGAGGTGTGGCTAACGGAGAAATCTGGTCTAAAGTGCAAAAATGAGGTCGAGGAATGCGAAGAATTTGCAAACTAGCTAAATCTCTCAACGAGCAAGTCGTTAAAAGCTAGTTTCAAGGCGAGGGCGAGATGACAGCATAGGTCCCACGCAAGAGGGCAAACGGAAACTGGATGTCTACTCTAGTCATATGTAGAAACCAGGGAGGCCCTACTGAAGAGTGAACGTCTGAGTATGGGGTTGTCTGAGTGTGGGATTGTCTGCGTGTCGGGTAATCCAATTGATCGATTTCCCGTGCTCCAAGAGACTGTCGAGGGACGGGTCATGCGGCAATGGACGGTGCTGAAGAAATGCGCCGAGACCGCAGATGCTATCGCCGCGCACCCACTCAACATATAGGGAGGAACTGCTAGGCTGAAAGGGCACTTAGCGAACTCAAGGACATGTCCTGCCTACAGAATTGGGGTAGAGACGATCTGTAAAGGAAGCAAATATGTCTACCGCTTCGAAAGGAGGGACCGAAGGTCGTGGACGAGGTCACTAATCCCAGATCTCATGAATGGTACCGATGCGAATATGCGAATTTCCTATATGACTGACTGGAAAATGCGGTTGTACACACAGACACCGCGGCAGGAAAGCTCTCTGCAAGCGCGGTAGCGTGGGACTCCAACCCATTAAAAAACAGTCACGTCTGGCAACTACTTGCGCATACCATCAAACAGACAGGGGGGGAGTCTACTACTATTCTTGGCGCGTGTGTTCTCCGAGAACCAAGGAGAGTTAATAAAGAAGACGGCTCTTGTCTTCTCATGTAGATATTCTTAAAATCTTGTAACGCTTTGTTTCAATACGATGTAGATTCCGTCACCATTTATTAATGGTGTCCCGTAGGTCAAAAGCTGTTATGTTCCAATTAAGTTCCAGCAGGTGTGCGCGCTGGTCCGCCCATGCTGTACACTTTTGGAGGCAGGGTCATCCTATAAGCGGCGGCGCTCGGCTGCCTTCAAGCACAATGAGATCGTTTCGGCATAACGAGGGCCGCCACTGCGCTAACCGTCCTGTTCGCTGCGATTACCATGAGGGCTCCGACCCTAAAGGCCCGATGTAGGCGAGTTTGCGGCACATTTTAGTGTGTAGGTGGGCCACGCCGAAGCTCCAGGAATAATTCTGAAAAAGACAGATATATGTGTGTTGTGTGCGAGGGCGGTGAGACCGATGACGTGGATCTCACGCGTTTAGCATGGCAGGGCTCTTGATGGCACGCACGAGGCAGACGCAGAGGCCCGGCCGAGACTCGACATGCATAGTAGTATGAAAAGACATCTAGTCTCAGAGATGCTCCGCTCGAAAACAAGCCGGAACGTGGGCTCTGATTTTGTGGAGGTCTTTATAAGAGATATAGGTGACGGAAGAGGGGCAGCAACGCTTGGAGCGTCGCCAGCAGACTTAAGACTGAATACCAGGCCAGCGGCCCCCTACATTTACTGAGGTCATACAACAAGTATGCCGCTCATGTAGGTTAGGGAACCACCGGGTTCCTAGTATGTTTGAGAGTCCCATACTAAGCAGACCGAAAGGTATGCATGATGCATTTCTGTTCCGAGCCCCCTGAAAAAAAAGGATTGCCGGGCATCACTTCAATAAAGGCGCCATTGTGGGTGAAAAGGTTTTTCAGTGGAGAAACCAGACATACCGTTGTGCTTGGCAAGAATGGGCGTCTGCTTCTTCTAAAGGATAATCATGCCGGCTACAAGATACTGCGTATTCGGCAGTAGCATTAATACCAAGGCAACATAGCTTTTTTTTTTTTTTTTGTGGAGGAGGTATTAAATGCAGTTACGCACTATCGCTACGAGTCTCTATCTCTAGCAGTGTGGGGCTCGACCCCAACGGTTGGATGTTACTCCGTTGAGACCCATACCCACTAAACGCACCTCCCCCCTTAAGCTTCACTCTCTGATAGCCCAGATCTTCATAAAAACAGTACTATGGACTATCAGGAGAAGTGGCGAGCGCCCTTTCAGATCAATTGGCTGGGGTCGCCCAGAGGATCCAGCACTTGTCTAACACCGGCAAGCCCGTTTTCTTCGAGCTGCACTTCACCATGGATGCTTTCAGGTTGAAGCCGCAGTTGTGCCTGTCTTTCTTTGCACTTTTCATGTTTCTCATGGAGGACTTCTTTTGCCGTCGCTGCTCCCAGTTTCCAGGCCTGCTCACTGGAGACAATGTATTCTGTGAACTTTATTAAGCTGGACCGAGGTGGGTCGCTGACCTCGTGGTGTGGGTCTCCCTCCCTGGCCCATTTCACTCGGACGAGTCTGCTTGCCCTTAACCGCGCAGCCTCCCAGGCCGAGCACTGTAGCAGTGTGTGACCTGGAGTGTCCTCATGTGCCTCTTGGCAAAATACGCATATCGGCGACAAGGCCTTTCCAATTCGGGACAAATACGAGTTGAAGTTTCCGTGTCCTGTGAGGATTTGGGTGAGGTGATAGGTGAGGTCTCCCCCAGGCCTCTCAAGGCAACATAGCTGCTACCGATCCTCTTCATATTTATGTATATATGAATTAACATACGCTATCTTGTAACAATATTTATATATATATATATATATATATATATATATATATATGCGTAACTTTAGGTTCCCAAGAGTAACCGTAAATGTGCGTAACATGTGCAGTTTTCAAACTGAATTTCATATCGTTTAATTTACGACTCTAGATGTTGCACGTTTGAGCAGCTAAACAGAGGGGTTGAAATGCGTATAACGGTATATAAATATGAAACATGTCACGCGTTAAGCCAATTCGACCGACCAACCGAGAAATTAAGGGCCGACCAAGTTATTATGCAAACTACATTACAGGAAAAATAATACAGATGTTTTTCGCTGCGCTAGTCGGTCGAACGGAACGGACGAAGCAGTGATAAATCGGTTGGCTGAATATATATATATATATATATTGAACGTGATGGGATTGGACGCACATTGGTGGCAGCATATGTAATAATTGTGGTTCTAATAGCAAACTGGTCGCGAAAAGCACTCACATTTGAGTCAATACAAGGTGTAGTCCAAATTCGACGATTATTCATTAGCAGTGCATTCAACGTGTAAAGGCGGCACATATGCTCGAACGTTGAGGCAAGACACTTCATCAAAAGTGGATCAACGGCGATGCATAGTCGTCTAGATTTACAAAGGTGGCCCACTGGTGATAGGTGCAATGCCATGCCTCATAATTCCTCCGCATTTAGAGGCTTACACACACTCAATCTGCCTGCTTGCTTGCTAGCGCTTAAGCGCTTTAATAGTAAATTATAGCATTCAAAAGTACTAACAATGACTATATATATATATATATATATATATATATATATATATATATATTGCAAGGCGCACACGAACGCACCACGCCACCGGACCCGACGCCTAAAACAATCTGGCCGAAGAGCGCACACATTGGGCCACAACATCGCGCACCAGCGACCGTCGAGCACGCTCCGCTTCAGTACGCTCAGGAGATGCTGGTGCAAAAAATTGCTTCTGAGACCGTTAGAAGCGCATTTGCGATGTTAAAAGAATCAGCCACACCCCGAGGCACGGCCGGCGCGCTGTAAACTCAAAAGTAAAATGGCATACAATATTGGCAAGCGTGTCTGTAAACATTGTGGCGGTATGAGTGACATCGATTGATGAGACCACATGCCCTCAGCTACACAGAGCTATAAAACATATACACAAGCAAAGTAATACGACATTGATTCGGCTGCCAGCCGGGCATGCATGTGAATGACTCTTAGACGACTCGACTCCTGTATATGGATGGGTAGCCAAGTCATTATGAATCAACTTAATGTGCCTAAGGAATCGCTTACGTCGTGCTTGACCAATCATCTGCTGTCTGTATAGTCTATCCGCCTGTCTGTCTGTCTGTGTGACGATCACTACGTTATAGAAGCGGCCCACGGGGCAGACATTTCACAGAGAGAGAGAGAGAGAGAGAGAGAAGGATGATTACATACGCAAGACACCAAACAGAGAAGAAGATACAAAGAAAGACATCAAACAAGTATGAAATTGTTAGTGAGATCAAAAGAGGAACTTGAGGTCATGCAAGAACAGCGAGCACGACATAGAGACACTGAAAGCAAACGCGAGAGACTCATACCGCATTCGTATGAGCTGCAGGAATGCGCTATGCGGTCTTCTTTTCTACTTGCAGTGACTATCTTCTATCTTACGTACGACATTACGGCAGCTACCTACATCCTCCTATCACTGCCACTATGGGCGCGGCGCTGTCTACGTGCCATTCTAGCCATCTATGTAGTTGCCTGTAGTGGAAGGTGGTGCGTGACGAAACCACTCACTCGCCGTTGTCGGCTGGCAATCACGGCCGCGGCGGCGCATCTATCTCAGTAAGGCAGGTCGAGGTTAACAACGACAATGGTCACCGATGATTCCGTGCTGATCCGCGCAGATAGCGCAGCAGCGCGGGAAGTGGCACGAACACATGTGGAAAGCAGAATTGCTACCGATAATAATAATGGTAATAATAATAATAATAATAATAATAATAATAATAAAAATAATAATAACGGTAAACTACCATATTTTTGCCTTCCGATTTTTTACGCAGCCGAACTGACAGCACTAAAAAAGAAAGACGGCACCATTAGGCCCATAGCATGCGGCCTCACCTTGCGGAGACTGGCTGCAAAAGTTGCAATCGTGGTAAATCGAAGAGCAATTAGTAGTGCCGTTACGCCAAAGCAAGTTGGTGTTTCAGTAAAAAGTGGGGCCGAGGCTGCAGCACACGCGGTTCGAGGATTCATAGAGGCGGACGGTCCCCCACGTGTGGTGGTAAAGCTCGATTTTCGAAATGCCTTTAACACCATCCGACGCGACGTAATTCTCAATGAAGTGAAATCGAAAGTGCCCCAGCTTTTCCCATTTACATTGCAGAGGTACAGCAAGCCATCGCTACTATCTTGGGCCGATGAGGAACCTCTCCTTTCATCAAACGGTGTACAACAGGGCGATCCGCTCGGCCCCGCTCTGTTCAGTGTTGGAATCTCTAAGATAGTGGCCCGTATGGACAGTCCATCAAACGTTTGGTATCTGGACGACGCCACCTTGGGAGGCCCAGTACACTCAGTTGTCGGTGACATTCTAAATGTTTCCCCGACTGGAGCTCGAAGAATTCTTGAGACGATTACAGTTAAGCGCAACGCGTTTTTGCGGATTAAACCCCGCCTCATCGCAATGCACCCGCAGGCAGCTCTTTGCCTCTGGAGATATAGCTTAGGCTCGCCAAGGTTGAATTACATCCTGCGGACCTCCCCTGCGAGCAACGAGCTGGCCGGCCTGCAGGACTTCGACGACACCGCAAGGGAAATTCTAGGTGAAGTTCTTAACGTCACTCTGACTGACCATACCTGGCAAAAGGCAACTCTTCCCCTTAGGGAAGGGGGGCTTGGCATCAGGTCCGTGACGGAGCTTGCGCCCGTATGTTATGCGGCTTCGCTATTAGAATTTGCACAACTCGCTGGGACCCTCGTCGAGCCTAATATTCGTCATGTAATACAAGTGACGAAAGACAAGGCCGAGCTAGCTGCAAGAAACGTCATAGGCCCTGGTCCCTGGGAGGAGCGCCCTACACAGCATACGCTTGACGGTTATAGGTGCAACATTGTGGGTCGAAATCTTCTCGATAGCATGCAATCCCCCACGGAGAAAGCGGTTTTCATAGCCGCCCGAGACACCTTTAGTAGCGGATACCTAAGGGCTCTACCCTCGCCGCAGCTGGGCACCATGCTGGACAATACCTCCTTCCGCATGGTGACAGCGCTCCGAATTGGAGCTCCCATATGCGAGCCATACACCTGCTCAGCCTGTGGGACGCCTGTAGATAGTAACGGCCTTCACCCCCTGAGCTGCATCAAAAGCCAAGGAAGAGCCGCTAGGCACGCGGAACTTAACTCGATCATAAGGAGAGCCCTGCGTCGTGCAGGCATACCGAGTACGCTGGAGCCCAGACTCGATACAAGCAGTGACAGGAGGCCCGACGGAGTCACTATTCCATTGTGGTCTTGCGGTAAGTGTCTGGCATGGGATACAACAGTATCCTGCACTGTTGCCCCGTCCTACCTGCGACACAGTGCCCTTAAGGCCGGCTGGGTCGCCGAACATGCAGATCGAGAAAAAAGACGAAAGTACAGGGACTTAGAGCCCAGATACCACGTCGTGCCTATCGCTATGGAAACACTAGGTCCCACTAGTAAAGGCACAAGGAGATTCATTAAAGAGCTTGGCGAGCGGATACAGGAGCAAAGCAGACCTGGCTTAAACGTTCATACCTCACAATTGTTATAACTGAATAATAATAATAATAATAATAATAATAATAATAATAATAATAATAATAATAATCTTATATTACTATTACAAATCACAAACAAACAGACCCCAGCGAATGCTATTTCAACACGTGCTGCATGTGCTACTACGACAACAAGATGTATAGCTGCTATCTATGACTGTTCGATCTCATTTCCGTCACGCCTTTTGGAACATGTGGAAATCTCGTTTTGGACGTCCGAGGACGTCCGATGGCAGACTCCTCCCTCCCTTCGCCTCCTGCACGTCTGCCGCCTCGTCTAATTGACCTTGATGCTATCCATGGTTGAGTAATCGTTACGCGTCGCTGTCTTTGTTAGGGCGCCGTCGTTGTCGTCGTCATCATTATTATCTTCGTTGTCAATTACCATCCGCATACGTCGCAATAAACCACGAATCAATTTTAGCGGCAATAAATGACAATGAAATGCAGCGGTCGGTGGCGCATAGAGACGCCATATTTAGAAACAGCTGCCTTTCATAAGCATCATCTTCATACGTTATGGCGTGGCTTTAGGCTAGCCGGCGCTATTTGCGGGCTACTGTTAAGAGGGGCACGTACCCCTATGCCCACGGGGGTAGGTCAGTTGAAAACACTGTAAAAGCGAGAACTGTCTCTCGACAAAACTCCGCACAAAGCTGCACACCAAAACGGGCTCGCTATGATCACTCCGCAGTTCATGACGACGCCGTTGCTGTCGCACGCTGAATCAATTCTGCCAGTGTGTTTCTCTGAGTCATTTTACGCGGAGTAACGGGTCAACAGGAAAACGTCGCACAGCAAACAAGTGATGTATAGGCTCATTTTTATTTGTATATATATATATATATATATATATATATATATATATATATATTATGTGCATGTGTATATACGCTGTTGTCTAACGGAAGTTTACAAGTGTATACATATATATATATATATTTTTTTTTTAGTGCGTTTTATTCATAAGTTCCTCGGCATATTACATCAGTATGGTCGCTATCTGAAAGCCCGTGTATACAGCATTACAACATTTACCTAGATATTTACTCTTAAACGTCTGTATTTTACAGGATTTATATGTATGTATATATATATATATATACTGACTTATTAGCTTCTTCAATGGTCAGTGCTGGCGCGGCTCGGGATGGTCATGCTTCGGCTCTCGCCGAGGCAGGCAAGGTTAGAAAGTACCAGAACATCGAGTACTCATACGGGTTTTACCCACTTGCCTTCGAGACCCTTGGCGGGCCGCGTCCCTCCACTTGCAGTTTGCTACAGAAGATATATATATATGAATATATATATGAATAGTGGTATTTGCACGTTGACGCAATCTAGGAGGCACGGCGTTGATTCTGGTTATCATCCAACGGGGTGTCGCCGGTTCGATCCCTGTCGTTGATCAAATTTTCTTTGAGCAATGCTCGAGAACAACTGATAGACCATACCACTGAAAGTCATATATATATATATATATATATATATATATATATATATATATATATATATATATATATATGTTCGTTTTAATAAAATTTCTCTATTGAGCTTGAAATTTTCATTATTACATAAATTCAAACAATTATAACTATTCAAGTAATTTTGCAGAAAAGGCTATCGCCCGTGTCTTCCATGTACTCGTATATAGATATATAGTAGAATGGATTTATTATTTTCGTGACATATATAACTCAATACGCATGTCACTCTTTTGTACGGCACTTTCGACGTTTTTAAAAAGCAGTAGCGGCGGTACGGTTTAGCCATTTCGCTGTCGTTGTGAAAAGAAATTCCGAATTCAATAGCTTCTACTATTGTTGACTACATCTTTTCACTCACAGAACCACTCGTCTCGATGCTCTGGAGGACGTTGCAACATCTGCCCTTCCTCGCTTCCTGATAGGAGACTCAACTATTAATCTTATCGGCCGACCTCTTTGCGAGGAATATGCGGCGCTCTTTTCCTCCAGAGATCATCGCTATGTTATTACCGAAGTTGTTCGTCCGTCATCGGAAACATGGGGATTGATCACGTCTCTGTGAGAAAATGTAACATGTTTGTATATGTAGTTCCTGCGATCTGGTTAAGTCCTAAGTTTTGTGTGACCATTATCCTGTTGTCGTTAAGCTTATGAGAAATCGTGCAGCTCCTCATCAGAGCCTTCCTCAAACACCATTTTCCGCGCGGCGACACGACATGTATTCCGTAGGCTTCAGAGCATAGACTGGCTACAAGTGCACCATGCAGCTAATGTTTAATCGGCCTTTGATGCGTTATGTAACCAGCTCTACAACGACTACGATTCACGTTTCGCCGCAGTTGTTGGCGAGCATTCAGTTGGTAGCTTGCATGAATTTGTATTCTACCCTGGGCTTAGTCGTCTTAGGCACCAACAAGCTCTATACTTGGCTCCGCAAGGTAGGCTTATACGAATCGAGAGCTGTCTACTGCGGTGCTCTTAGGAGATACATGCAGGCCCTGCGACTTGCAAGGGACTCATTTTACAATCGCGGGTTTATGAACTTGAAGGATAATTCTTTTCAGTTTTGAAAGTTCACTGCTTCTTCACTGGCGTGGCACGCACCAATCGTGGTTTATGACATCATTTTCACAGACTGGCACACTGGCAGTCAATGCATCGTCTGTAGTAAACAATACTTCCACTTTGATTGATCCCAAGCTCCGACAGGTAAAATATGGTCATCCGCGCAATAGAAGAGCAATATAATAGCATCGGCGCTTGGTCTCGATTGCCGACAACAGATAAAGAATCCGCAAGGTATTGCCGATGAGCTCAAAAAGCATTTCGCAACCATTGGGTCAAGTCAACTTCAAACCATTGGTCAATGTAACAGTTGGCCGCCTTTGACACCCAGACGGATCTCCCGGCTGAGTCAGCAGCGATTGGACGGACGGGTTAAGTGTCGTTCAGATTGGATGAAGTTGTTAAAAATGAGTAGCTCAGCAGTCGCTCGCCCGATCGCCAGTTTAGTTAACCTATCCATTAACACTGGTTCGTTTCCAGCCATTGATTGAAGGGTACGAAGCTCGCTTTTTACATATTAACGGTATTAGTTATGGCCGCTGACCAAGCAATTCTAACTCTCGTCGGAATGGATTTTCTGGCGGAAGTTCATCTGGTCTTGAAATTACAAGGGGTGATGCTCTATAGGGAGCCATTGTAGTGCTACCGGTGCTCCAGCTTGGACCACATCAGGCGGTGGGGTTCCACGAATCAATCATATTCGGAAAGAGTGCAACCGAGCGGCAAGGTCTTGCTTATGTGAAGCAAGCCACCATGAAGCCACGTACGGCAGTTGTCCGCATCGACTTCGCCGTATATAGCAGCTAAATAAATCAGCAATACGAGTCATACAGAGGAAGCCTGAGGCATTTCAGTCAGTCAAGATCCGCGCATCTATTGTCGATATTCAGCCGTCATCCCCGTGTTCGAAACGGTCTTTCTCTGCTGTTGTCCAGAACGGGGTAAAAGCACCCGTGGCGACATCCAAGGCTCATCCCCCAAATGCCACGTTGATCAAAGAGCAAAAGCAGATTGCCGCCTATGACGTACTCCAAACTAACAGCATTGACATGGTGGTGCAATGTGTCACGGAGAAGATACTACTTATTTTAATCGACATCATAGTCACGCAAAGCAGAATATCAATTCAAAGAGCACTTTCAACTACTCTTCCCAGCTTGCCCATCTAAGCAGCGCTATTTATGGTCTCTGGCGGCGTCTCTAACGTGTCTTCGGACGATCTTTGCAGACAGCTGGAATTGGCTCTCCGCTCAGCACTTAAGTCGAGTATGGTAGAAGAAGCTCAGCTAGCTGCTGCACAAACGATTTCAAATGTTTAGCTATTGTCACCTTTGACGATCACTGAAGCAGCTGTAGAGCAGCGATGTCATTATAGAATCGTCTTCTTATGATTCTAATGATGAATAGGAAACTGGGCATTCTTTGGACAACGCCGGTCACGCAGAACAACGCTACGGCGCCATTTACGTCGAAGTCGTCAACACGTGATCCGGCGCCGATTTTGCCACCAACTGCCCTCAGTCGCACTGTCCGTTCAACGACTGTCCGTTGTCCACCGAAAGCTCAGGATGCTTGCGATCGTTCCGCGTGGTATGAGGCCCACAGTCGCCGCCGAACTGATCAACACGATGAAGTCCATTTGCTCAGCAAAGGACCTGGACCAGAAGGATGTTTCTGCAGCAGCCCGCATCCTTATTTCGTATTTTGCTCGACGTATTCGACGGCTCCGCAAGACCCTAACACGCATCGCATACTTATATAGTAGAATATCAACTGAAGTGCAACGTGAAAATGCGGCCGCGGTTATACGCTTGCTGCCCTCAGACAGCGGTTCACCGGAGTTAATCCAATTATGCTTTAAATATCTATTGCGTATAATGTTTAGATATAAAAACTAGCAGTTTTGAAAAAAAAACGCACGAGTGGTTTGTATGATCTGGAAAAGCAGAGTTAAGTTTGGCCATGTTGATTCCACGTGGTACGAAGTCAATATCGGCACACCTCCAGGATTGGTACTTGGGCTTTACATGCTAATTATTTTGTTAGTACCTATATACGACAACATTTAGTTCATGTGCGCGGATGACACCTCAGTGTTATTTTACCTTGGGCCGACTAAGCTCGACGGCGATATACGCACTACTTTTGTACACGTGGAAGATTTCACTATTGATAGAAATATCTCATTGAGCCCATTTCGTCCAAAACGATGCTCTCAGAGCAATTTTCGGCAGAAGCCGCAGAGATTATGTAACTGATCTGTTTGCTGCGTACGGACTGCTTGCTCGACAGAGGAAATATGTCATGTGCGTGTTGCCTGCTTGCGTTTAAAATAATGAGAGGTAAAATTCCATTGGAAACTCTTTCCCACTATTCACCGTGGTGGCCAACCGCTCTAACTGTCGCATCACCACGTTTGTTACATGCTTCATTTCAAACAAAACTAGCAGACAGTCCCTCAGACCGCTTGCCGTCTAATTGGGGTTCCCTTCTTCGAGAAATTTGATCACTCACGTCTGTGAAGAAATTCGCGAGGCTAGTTATGCAGCATGTGCCCAACGAGGGAGAGGAAAGGGGCTTATCTCCTCTCCGTTTCTACCTCTTTCTCATCTCTCGGGTGGCTCTCCCTCTCGTGTGGAACTGTTTAGATAGTATTCGTACTCTACCGCTTGCACCGCCGTCATCCCCTGCCGCCATACGACGGACTATATGACCTATCCTAGTATCACTAGAAAGACAGCGACACCTATGATGACGTCCGCTGTAAGCAACAACAACATCATCAGCATCAGAAGCGACGACGTCTAATGACTCACAAAAAAAAAATATATATATATATATCATCATATTTATTTCACTCATATTGAGTATGCATATAACATAGATCATTATACAGACTATACAATTATACAGTCAGCTGCTCGCGGCATGTGATTCGAGAGAGGAAGTGCAGCGATCTCTTTGCAAGGGCCAGGCAGGCAGACGCATGAAACTCCGTACACGACTGAGAGCACAGTCGACAGATGCACTCAATGTACTCTTCGTGCAAGCGAACGTATTCGAACAGACCAAGTGATGATAGCCATGAACTATGTATCTGGTATGTACGTGGCGATTGTCATATGCAAGACAAGACCAGAGGTGAGAGGCACTGAAAATACCCAGGTCTCCAACCTCTCGTCGGGCTTGTTCAACTTTATTTTCCCATTCTCAAAGCTCTCAAATGGTACTGATATATATATATATATATATATATATATATATATATATATATATATTATGGTTTAATAACACCCAGGCTGGGTTAATTATAAACAAGTACATTAGCCTCAATTAGTGGCTCTTTCACATCACCGGATCTTCTTTCATCTTGCGAGTTCAGCTATTGACTGAACTGCTGGACCTATCGCAATGGCCTAAGCATCTCGAGCACCTACAACATTCCTGAGGATCGTGGAGTTCTCGCGTTCTGCATAACACGTGATGGAACCCGTGGGCTGCAAACGTTGTAATAATATGCCTAATCTTATATCTGGCTGCTCGCCAAGTTGTACTCCTCATTGCTATCGTCATGTATATTCCTATGTCTATATCCTTTAATTTTTCCTCCAACTTCATAGTGTAGGCCACAAACGCCGTCGTTTAAGGTAGTCCCCGTCTTACCTGTAATTCCTGTGTCATTAAAGAGCCTCCTTCTAAAATATGAACTATTCTATTCCTACAAGAATTAGCTAACCCCAAAACCCGCTTGATGAAGAAAAATTGAACTCTATCTAGTAACTTTATCTAGTAATTGAACTCTATTTAGTGACTGTAGATCTGTTCCTCCCAATTTCTTCCAGATAAGTGCTGCTATTGATTCTACTTTAATCTTGAAAAAGGCTGACGCGGTATGTATTGACAACATTTGCGGGTTTTTAATTGCTGCTGCCGCTCGAATGGCTTTCCGTACTCAGTTTTCAATGTTTTAGCAGTTAGGAAACTGCTACTATTTGGCGTTTTAGTAACCCCCAGATAGGTGAATTTATTTACAAAATTTACTAGATTACCCCTGGCTTGAAGAACGTTGTCTTTCGCTAATCGGCCTTCCCTTCGAAATTTCACTGCTAGTGTTTTTTGCCATTTAATACTAAGCCCCATCTCGTCCATATAATCAATCAGCCGTTCTGGTCCCTGTTTAACCCTAAATAGCCTCCTACCATAGGTCGCTATGTCATCTGCGTACATTAAAGTACCCGGTTAGGTAGCCCTCCCAAAAGTACCAAAAAAAGCAATGGGCTAAGTCCGTCATCTTGGGCTACTCCTGTCGTGTGCGATAATAATAATAATAATAATAATAATAATAATAATTATTATTATTATTATTATTATTATTATTATATTATTATTATTATTATTATTTATTCAATTGTTCAGTATTTCCCTACAATTGGGGACGACCCAAACGTGTACCCGCGTAGGCTCACCCCCCCCCCCCCCCCCCCTTCTCAATCCATAGAGCCGATGATAGCGGCGGCGTTTCCCCTACACACTGCGAGCGAGAGTTGCTGACGCAGAAACTCGCCCTCGCGCTGGTCACCCGTGTTAGCACTAATTTTGACACCTAAGTCTTTGAGGAGGATACTTGTGCTCTTGCTGATCGGGCCCATCGTTTCCACGGGTACAGTTAGGAAGTAATATCTCCTCCCCAAATCAGAGTATTTGCGTTTCTTTGCGATCTCGGCATGTTCAGCAACCCACCCTGACCTGATGGCGCTGTGCATCAGGTATGACGGAGCCACTGTACATGATACCGTGGCATCCCATACCAGGCATTTGCCGTTGGACCATGGCGGGATGGTGACGCCGTCTGGTCTTTTGTAGTCTTCGAGGGCCAACCTGGGCTCCAGGGTGCTTGGTATGCCGGCTCTACGAAGAGCCTTCTTCAGGATCGCGTTGATTTCCGCGTGTCTGGGAGCCCTACCAGGGCTTTTAGTGCAGCTCAAAGGGTGCAGTCCGTCCTCATCCACTGTTTTTCCACACGCCTTACACCCGTATGGCTCACATATGGGCGCGCCTATTCTCAGAGCGGCCACCATGCGGAAAGACGTGTTGTCCAGCATGGTACCCAGCTGTGATGAAGAAAGTGCTCTTAGGAAGCCACTGCTGAAAGTGTCACGGGCAGCTATGAATACCGCTCTCTCTGTCGGGGATTGGATGTCATCTAAGATCGTGCGAGCGGTCGTTTGACACTTGTAGCTGTCAAGCATGTGCTGTGTAGGGCGTTGCTTCCAGGGGCCAGGGCCTATCGATTGTCTAGCTGCCAGCTCAGCTTCGTCCT
This sequence comes from Dermanyssus gallinae, assembly GCA_003439945.1. Classification (NCBI taxonomy): domain Eukaryota; kingdom Metazoa; phylum Arthropoda; class Arachnida; order Mesostigmata; family Dermanyssidae; genus Dermanyssus; species Dermanyssus gallinae. Next base: position 87,546 of record QVRM01000909.1, read on the forward strand.
TCCTTCCGCGCAGCACAGAATGAACATTATTATTATTATTATTATTATTATTATTATTATTATTATTATTATTATTATTATTATTATTATTATTATTATTATTATTATTATTTTATTATCTATATGAATCGTTGTCAAACGTAGATCGGCGCAGCTGCGCTGATTACAATAGACATGCAGTTACAATGTTGCATCGACAGTCGATAACAACGGCGGACCAAAGACAACGACAACGTTAGCCGTAGGAGTTGGATCTTTGAAGCACACTTTGCCCCCTGCTCCGACCCTTCCTCTGCTCCTACCGTAACGGAGGCGCGGGGGGGTGGCTTATCTCTTCCATCGCTCTCCTTGTCTCTTTCTCTTCCCTCGGCCGACTTTCCCTCTCGTGTGGATAGCATTCGTACTCTACCGTTTGCACCACCGTCAGCCCTGCCACCATATGGCTGGCTGCTTTATGACCTATCACTACCTATCACCTATCACTAGAAAGACAGCGACACCTATGATGACGTCCGCGGTCGTAAGCCACAACAACATCATCAGCATCAAAAGTGACGACGTCGAATGACTCACAATATATATATATATATAAGGCACAAGATCTGTTGGAAATACCATTTTCATGCACGAATATATTATATATATATATATATATATATATATATATATATATATATATATGCAAGATCCGTTGGTAATAACATTTTCATGCATAACAATAATAATAAGTCGCACATCGCTGCCCTCGTTCGGGAAATAATAATTAGATCAACAATGTGGCCAGCACATGCTTCCAGCCTGAATCCCATTTAGCTTGTGCGAGATGAACTAGAGCGATAAGTTATAGTCCGATCTCCAGCTCCAGCCAACTTCCAAAGCTTACATGTATTATATGCGAGCATTGGACAAAAGCCATTTAATTGATAAGTTACTTAATAACAAATAATACGGGAGGAATTTAAGTAGATTATAAAATTAATTCTGCAGTTTAAATAGGGAGTTCGAGCATACATTTGTTTCGAAAAATTTGCTTATAGACCTGATCATTCACCACGCTCCAACTGCTAGCAACTCTATATATATATATATATATATATATATATATATATATATATATATCTACGCACCAAGGCGGATCAAACAATTTTGACACAAATTTATAAAAATAATATTTTAACTTCCAAGATGTTTTTGTTCCTCTTCAAGATAGCTCCCTCCCGCTGCACTGCACTTGTGCGATCTTCTTTCCCACATTTTAAAATATTCTTTAAACGCATCGTTCGGAATCGAGTTGAACTGCTTATGCCGATTTTTCTTTATCTTTTCTATGATCTCGAAACATTGCCCTGTCAAATTATGTGTTACCTGTGGGAACAGGAATAAACCGCACGGAGCCGGGTCTGGCGAATACGGAGGTGGCGGAAATACTATATAACAACGTGTTCACTAGTGCGTTGTCGTGATGGAGGGTCCAAAGTTGTTTGCCCAGAGGTCAGGCCTCTTGCGTTTGGCATCCTTGCGTCATCTTCTTAAAACTTCGCGTTAGTATTCCCGCGCGTTCTCTCTTGGCGGGAGAATCAGAAGGTAAAATTCCGCCGTGGACGATTTCGTTAAAGTAAAAAAAAGAAACAGGCAAAAGCGCCTTGGTGTTGGATCTGCTCTGTCTGAATTTGTTCGATCGACTCTCTCCTTGGAAACACCACTGGGAGGATTGGGCTTTGGTCTCGATTTCGTAACCATATGCCCATGACTCGTCTCTTGTAATTACTTCCTAAAGCAATCCACGGTCTTCTGCCACCGCCTGAAGGGCCAATTCAGATATTTCTTGATGGGCGCTTATTTGTTGGAAATTGAACATTTTGGAACGACGTAAAATATTAGCCAAGACTGAAGTGTAAAATATTAGCCAGGACTGTTACAACTGATTCATAAGAGACTTCTTATTATTTAGCTTTCTCCCTGATAGTAATTTTGCAACTGTTAAGTGCAATATCACAAACTCTTTTAGTGCTTCGAACGTCGAATGGCTTCTCGATCCACCATTTTAGAACGTATTATTTGTTTTTAACGCAAAACTTGACGCAGATTGTTGCTTCTCCATTTTTAGCTCCTTAAAAATCGCCGAACCTTCTTTTCTACACTTTGCTGAACCAAACTTAAACAATAAACACCGCCACCGAGTGGCTCAATTTGGGTTAATTTTTTTCAAAGTACTAGAAATTGCCAATCCACCTCGTACGAGGTGTGTTCAAAAAGTATCGCGACTTTTGTGTTTTTTCAAAAATTATTCATTTATTCATGAATATCTATTTTGTCCCCTTCAAAGTAATCCCCATGAGATATTATACACTTGTGCCAACGGTTTTTCCAATCTTCAAAGCACTTCAAAAAACCATTTTTTTTATCTTGTTCAGCTCCTCCTTTGATGCCGTCTTTATCTCGTCAAGCGTAGCGTAACGTCGTTCTTTCATGGGCCTCTTCAGTTTAGGGAACAAGAAAAAGTCACAGGGGGCCAGATCTGGGGAATACGGTGGCTGCGGCATCATTAGTGTGTTGTTTTTGGCCAAAAACTCGCGCACAAGCAACGATGTGTGAGCAGGGGCGTTATCGTGGTGCAAAAGCCAATTTTTGTTCTTCCACAAATCCGGGCGTTTCTGGCGGATTGCTTCGCGCAAAGTGCGCATAACTTGCAGGTAATATTCCTTATTGACCGTTCTACCCTGTGGCAAGAACGCATGATGCACCACGCCCCTGCAATCGAAGAAAACTGTCAGCAAAACTTTCACATTCGACCGAACTTGGCGCGCTTTTTTCGGTCTTGGTTCGTGCGGCAGCTTCCATTGAGATGATTGAGCTTTGGTTTCCACGTCATAACCATAAACCCACGATTCGTGACCAGTTATGACCCTCTGGAGCAAATTTGGGTCGTCGCGGACAGAGTCCAACATCTCATTAGCAATGTTCATGCGATGCTGTTTTTGGTCGCAATTGAGCAATTTTGGTACGAATTTCGCGGCGACTCGTCTCATGCCCAAATCATTGATAAAAATCGAATGGCACGAGCCAATCGATATGTTTAGGTCCTCAGCAACTTCTCTAACGGTGATTCGACGATTGGCCAATACCATTTTCTCCACTTCATTAATTTTTTCGTCTGTTGTTGAAGTGCTCGGGCGTCCGGCACGCTCTTCGTCGTTCACATCTTCTCGGCCTTCTGAGAACATTTTGTACCACCGATAAACGTTGCTTCGGTCCAAGGTAGCTTCTCCGTATGCCACAGTCAACATTCGGAATGCATCCGCGCACTTAATTTCGTTTTTCACACAACATTTGATACAGGTTCATTGATCCATTTTTTTGAATAGGTAAAAATCGAAGACGATCCAAAACACGTGCAAGCAAAGCAGCTGTCAACAATTAAGTGAACATTCAAAATGGCCGAGTTTGTCGGCATAAGTGAGAGACATGAGTACCAACATAACGCCACAAAAAATCGAAATTCGAATAAACGTAACCCGCGAAAATCCAAGTCGCGATACTTTTTGAACACACCTCGTATATATATATATATATATATATATATAACCCAGGCGTCTCTTACCCACACTTGTTCTCACCCCTTGCGTTTGAGACCTTGGGGGGGGGGGCTGGGCTGCTCACGAAGAAACTGCTAAATGATGTCAGAAAAAGATTGGTACTCGCTACAGGAGACAAGAGGGCGGGCGAATACTTACTGCAACGTCTGTCATTAAATGTTCAAAGAGGGAATGCCGCCTCGATTAGAGGTACCCTGGCTAGGTGGACCAGCCCTAGCCTGGACCTAATGCTTTGAGTTATGCCCCAAGTGGGCTGTGCACATGTTCTTACATCACAATTGTATATCTTATACACATAAGTAAATGATTATATATATATATATATATATATATATATATATATATATATATATATATATATATATATATATATATATATATATATATATATATATATATATATATATATATATATATATGTCTGGTTTATACAAGTCGTAAACGACACTAATTTAGGTCCAGCCATATTAATGCACACATGAAGTACACTTGGCTTTTCAAAAATCCTTACACACAAGAGTCTAACGGCGTTAAATCGCAATGTATTGAATGTGAATGTCCTCGTTACGCGAGATTAACAGTTCTTCGTGAATCACGTGAGGGTCCTCGGTTTCCCAGAAACAACAGTTTTGCTTATTCATACTTTCATTGAGATAAAAATGGGCTTTGTCGAAAAAGATAACTTTGTCACAAAATCGGCATCACGCTGTTTCATAACAATGTCCCGTCCACTTAGCGAAGTGTAGATGGCTCTTAGGTTTGATTTCTTGCGTCTGCTACTCTTATATGGATACATCGCTATGTCCGCACTCAAAGTGCGCCAGGTTGATGTGCACGAAAGACCCACTCGTCTCTGAACCGATGTTTAAGGACATTGTTCCACACAGCAGCGATGATTTTAGCCGAACGAGCGCTCCGTGCCTGCGAAACATTTGCGCAAGTTTATGGATGGTTTTTTTTCACAGAGCCGTTTATCAGCATCGTGTAATATAGCGAAAATCCCGCCAGTATGCTTGCAAAATATTTCATTTATTTCACTCAATTCGTGTAAAAATGCCTACTATATCTACAGACGAAATGTCTGCATTTTGCTAAAAACATACATCACTTACGTCGATTTGTAATCTATGTAGCTACACATTTAAGTTTAAGAATTAGCGCACCGAATCGATTTCAACACACTGGCTTAAAACTTCTTTTTGGGCTGACCCTCAGCCAACAGTCAACGCACACGGTCACCGGGCTCAACGATGATATCTATCAGACATAGCCTTACATAGTTTACAAATACAATTTACGTGCGGTTCGTGAAATTCCTGTACTTCGCAAACAACATGATGAAACTTGTGAACCACAAACCTAGTGATAAAAGGTCTATTTGGCCTATCACTAAGCTTCCAACTGGTGTTGGTTATGGCTGGGATTGTAAACAAAAGCAAGTCGTCTTACTTGAACTTTGCTCTATGGATGCCAATGAACTCGCAGTAGGACTCAGTTTCTGTGACGCCAAACATTCGGTGGATCTTCTCAACAAAGTTTGTCTCCCTTCCAAAACTTTATGGCTACAGTTTTAGATTTTATAATTTCAAGTCCGACGTCGGTAACATAGTTGCTGAGAGTTGCAAGCGCTTGTTGTAAGTGAAATCTGCTCTTTCAATTCATCACGACGTCGTCCGCATACAGAGTTAGGTTCACGCATTGATGTCATTGTTTAATGAGCGAGAGGAAGTCAGTTATAAGGAAATAAAATAGCAGAGGACTTAGATTGTCTCTTAGAGCAAGTTATGCATCCCTCCCTTTCGGGGACTCCAGCGTCCATGATTATCGAGTTCTTCTGCAAGATATCCTTCAAGAGGCCTAGTGTCGCAGGGGTCCCCTTACTCTTGGAAATACCTACCATTATGCACTCTCTTCATGCTCTGAAAATATGACCCGAATCCCATCTTACAGGATACGAAGGTGAGAGCATACTTGATATGCTCGTTCTAGATTTCATTGGGTGCACAAGCTTTATATGTGCGCGGCCTCAGAGTATTATTCGTTACCTCCTGAGAACCCGTTCGCAGGGTTCTCTGTGTGCGGGTAAACGGTACTCCTGCCTTCCGCAGCTTTCCGGAAGCTAGTTTTCTGCTTCCAGAATGTTGCTTGTGGGGAGAGGTGTCTTTGGCGGTCAGTGCTATTTCAACGCCCACGGAAATGTGCCACAGACCACCACAAACATATTTCCTTGTAACACTAAAGTTGAATAAATAACTACTATATGTACAGGCCACCTTATTTCAAAGAAGTTTCTGGCACAACGTAACGCACCCCTTTCTCAATAATGTTTGTGGCAAAAATGTCAATCACTGAGGCACCTATGGATCCCACAAAAGTTGGGGTTCTCACCATCCACCGGTTGAATTCCTCCAGGATCTCCAAGCATGCGATCGTACGGGGTTGCTTGGGTTGATCAATCCTGACGTCTAAATCCTGACGTTTAAGCTTTTTATTGACTAGGTGGCAACATCTCACTAACTTCTCCGTAAGCATCTGAGTGTTTTCCAGTACTGGAGGGCGCACATACATTGCGACGATGTTGACCTTTTCCCCTTTAAGGACAACACAGCTATCCTTCATGAGAATCGTTCGCATACATCCAAAGCGGTGGTTGTAGAAAACAGCAACACCGCCGCTAGCATGACCGGTAGCGGGACAGCATGCAGCGCAACAGTTTGACAACGTAAGGTGTTCTACGATGTGCGCCGCGCCATCGGGAGCTCCTGTAGTACGTGATAGGTTGGCGAGACCTTCGTGATCTTTTGTGTGATGGTCCGGATGTGTGTCAGGCCGGTGAGGCCAGAGTCTATGGTGTTAGGCCCAGGTACCTTGCCACCTGTTTGACACTCAGCCGGTGCCCTGCAAGCTCCAAGAATGCCTGTCCAGTGCGACGGCGGCCGGTTAGGTAGATCGCCTTGGTCTTCCGAGGGGGCAGCTCCAGGTAGTTGTCAATCCTCTATTGCTCTACTCTGTAGAGAGCCGTGTTCGCTCGCGATTATGTCTACTCCGTCGGGTAGGTCGTCTAACCGCAGTACCCCGCCGTATGCTTTATTTCAAAGGACCAGCCCGAGCACAGAGCCCTGCGGAGCGTCCGTCGCGACAGGGTGCAGTTTACCGTTTCCCGAAAGCAGCGCGCGTAAAAATACGAACCCCCGTCGCGTGTGAGGGGTGCCTCTCTGTTCAAGCGTGTCTATATTAGTTAAAACATAATTGCACATTCTCGAACAGTTTGCTTATCGTGTTGAGTAGACATATTGGAGCCGGAGCTCAGATGAATCATTTACCGTTTGCGGCAATCTAAGAAATCTATAGAAGCTTAATACTATGAAACCCAGGGAAACAAGTCAGTTTTAAATAAGAGCGCTTGGTTTTAAATAAACATCTAACGGAAGAATTTGCCAGTCTCTAGCGCAGATTTAGGACCATCAAAAGAAAGCTAATACGCCATAATACCCAATCCATAATTAGGTACACGAAGTCTGATGGAGAAACGACGGACATCATGATGTCAAAATGTGCCATGGCGGAAGATGTTGGCAATCAGCTGGCTATCTCGACCGAAAAAAATAATTTTGCCAGAAGCGCTGGTGGTGTGATAATCACTACGAATATTGATCAACAGCAAAAACAGCAACAGAAGTTCCAAAGAAAAATCCCGTCCCACCCGTATTGCCCAGCTGCGCTCCTATCGCAACAGAAAGTGCCCAATGAGTGTCGATTCATACACTTTCACCACAGGCTCGTAGAGCATGGCCGCCGGAAGAGTTATTCTCCCTTCTCGGCCAGTAGCGGGTTTATCATCCTAGGAAACACCGTCGTACCCAGCTCACACCGGTCCTTTACCGGTCTGGTATGTATACGAGGTGTGTTCAAAAAGTATCGCGACTTTTGTGTTTTTTCAAAAATTATTCATTTATTCATGAATATCTATTTTGTCCCCTTCAAAGTAATCCCCATGAGATATTATACACTTGTGCCAACGGTTTTTCCAATCTTCGAAGCACTTCAAAAAACCATTTTTTTTTATCTTGTTCAGCTCCTCCTTCGATGCCGTCTTTATCTCGTCAAGCGTAGCGTAACGTCGTCCTTTCATGGGCCTCTTCAGTTTAGGAAACAAGTTTAGGCCAAAAACTCGCGCACAAGCAACGATGTGTGAGCAGGGGCGTTATCGTGGTGCAAAAGCCAATTTTTGTTCTTCCACAAATCCGGGCGTTTCTGGCGGATTGCTTCGCGCAAATTGCGCATAACTTGCAGGTAATATGACTTATTGACCGTTCTACCCTGTGGCAAGAACTCATGATGCACCACGCCCCTGCAATCGAAGAAAACTGTCAGCAAAACTTTCACATTCGACCGAAATTTGCGCGCTTTTTTCGGTCTTGGTTCGTGCGGCAGCTTCCATTGAGATGATTGAGCTTTGGTTTCCACGTCATAACCATAAACCCACGATTCGTCACCAGTTATGACCCTCTGGAGCAAATTTGGGTCGTCGCGGACAGAGTCCAACATCTCATTAGCAATGTTCATGCGATGCTGTTTTTGGTCGCAATTGAGCAATTTTGGTACGAATTTCGCGGCGACCCGTCTCATGCCCAAATCATTGATAAAAATCGAATGGCACGAGCCAATCGATATGTTTAGGTCCTCAGCAACTTCTCTAACGGTGATTCGACGATTGGCCAATACCATTTTCTCCACTTCATTAATTTTTTCGTCTGTTGTTGAAGTGCTCGGGCGTCCGGCACGCTCTTCGTCGTTCACATCTTCTCGGCCTTCTGAGAACATTTTGTACCACCGATAAACGTTGCTTCGGTCCAAGGTAGCTTCTCCGTATGCCACAGTCCACATTCGGAATGCATCCGCGCACTTAATTTCGTTTTTCACACAAAATTTGATACAGGTTCTTTGATCCATTTTTTTGAATAGGTAAAAATCGAAGACGATCCAAAACACGTGCAAGCAAAGCAGCTGTCAACAATTAAGTGAACATTCAAAATGGCCGAGCTTGTCGGCATAAGTGAGAGACATGAGTACCAACATAACGCCACAAAAAATCGAAATTCGAATATACGTAACCCGCGAAAATTCAAAAGTCGCGATACTTTTTGAACACAACTCGTATATATATATATATAAATTAGGTTCACGCACATCTAACTAATGGTTGTAGTTATATGTGCGTATCTGCTAGTTCGTACGGAATGCGTACTTGGTATTTAGTGGCTCTGAAGAAGGCCGGGAGTTTGCTGATAAAGTCAGCGATCACCCGCTGTTTTTATTTGTCCTTGAAACCCCGTAGAAATAACTCGCATTTAGAAAGATTGTGCTGCAGCTCGCTCTATTGCTTGAATGCTCTAAGACATTAGATATTTCTGAGCAATACCAAAAGATCGTTGACAAAAAGGGTGCCATCATCGCGGCAGATCATAGAGATCCTGAATATCACCTGCTTGGCATATGAATCAAGAAAGGTGCGAGCTGTATGTACAATTATACCCGCACCATTATCAGTAATGTACCCCATTTGCCATAGCTGGTAGTTTTTCACATTGATCCAGGAAAGCAGGGTCTTCGTGGTCACCCTACGCAGAGTGCAGCCGACAACTTTGAGGCAGTTTTTCATGCTTTTTTTTTCAGGATGATGAGCCACCCGCCGTATATGACGCTTCGACGCTTTACAGTTTCCGAACTTAAGGCCGTCAAGACTTTCTATAATAGGCCTCCTTATAATTTAATAATTTATTGCGGTGGCATTGCGAGCCGACTGTGGAGTCATTCAATTATCGAGTGGACTATTCGTTTGCCATATGTGGTACGTAACAAGATCGACCGAATAAGTAACAGAGTAGCAGAGAGTTCTATAGATCGTCATAGAGTTTCGCACATTAAGCCGCCACGGCGACATTAGCATAAATGTGTAGATAAAGTAAAGTGTATATATGCATGAATGATGTTATAAATGTGTGTGATGGATGGTGAAAAAATATATATATTTTTCTATAAATTATATATATACATAAGAGCAAACATTTGTCATTGTTTTCACACAAGCGTGTTGTGTGCCGTACGACTCTAGCCATGATGTGCGTCGGCCTTAGATGCGGCTACAACAGTATCGGTGGCAAAGAGCCAGGGATGTTGTCCGTGTGTTAACTGTCTGTGTCTCGGTATAGCTCCTCTGTGTGTTAGTTAATCTCGTGGCGACTGGTCTAAAGTCCAGTTAGGTGCGTGCATCGTCTTCTTTTCACTGTTGTTGTTGTTGTTGTTGTTGTTGTTTTGGTTGTTGTTGTTGTGGTGGCGGTAGTAGTTTAGTCGCTGTTGTTGTCGCTGCTTACGCTAGTGGTGTCGCAGTCATCTCGTCATCGGCGTTAATATTATTGTGCTTGTCGTATTTATTTTGCCGTGGGGGGTGTCAACACGCGAAAGTGACGCCCTCGGCGTTTTCGGTCTGTCAACACTGCTGTCACCACGATAAGAGATATTCGCGCCGTGCGGTGGCCAGCATTTGCTGATATTATTGCTGCTGTTGTTGTGGTAGTCCTTGTTACTGCTGGTGCTGCAGCTGTGGCTGTTGTTATTGTAAACTGCGTCGTCCAAAGTGGCATCTAGTGGCGACCAATGAAACCATGACTTGCTTATATATATGTATATATATATATATATATATATATATATATATATATATATATATATATATATATATATATACATATATATGCTTTTAATTTTTTTTAGAAATTAACTCCTAAAATACATGATGTATACCGGGGGTGGTTGTTAAAGCTGCAGAAGTGTGAGACTCACAAACCCACTAAGGTCCTGTTGTCCCACTATGTCCTGCCCGTTGTGGGTGGCACTGTGTTCTCGAGATTACTTTGTGTACCGTGTGCGATGGTTATTTTTGCTTCGGAGACAAAAGAGAGCAATCTTTTGCTTAGGGCTCCTATTCTTCTGATCAGTAAACCCTTCGTCCGAAAGTCATTTGAGGGAAGCATATTAAAGCTAGTTCTTACACTCTTGGGTCCTAGGGAATCCGTCTACTGAGGATTTGCGCTGCTGTGCACGCCGTGCAACTTTCCCGTGCGATGTTGAAGCACCCTTGGAGGCCGTTGAATCTTGTTCAGAAGCAGAGTGTCTACGAGGCGGCGTGTTGTAGCCCTGGTAGTAATTGTGAAGCCAATATTAGATCTAGCGTGTAGAGGTATTGTCGACAACCCCCGGGGCTTCGTTGGCTGTTCCTTCGAGCGGATCCTCATCACGGGCGCTAATGATCAATGCCAGATCGTCTACACAGGCGACGAAATAAACTCCCGGGAAATTACTAGTCGTCCGTTTATAATGTGCTCAGTTTCTTTAGATAGACAGGAGAGCAAACTTATAATAAAGATAGGACAGTATACTGAAGAGTTTACTTGCCTTGCAGTGCACCGGGTTTCGGTAAAAGAGTCAAATGTGCCGTTTTCCAAGGCTTAACTTAGGCTTTTGCTGGTGAGGATCTTACCCATTATGCTTGTAAATACCTTTGAGTTTTTCTTTAGAAGTATGCGTACTGTTTGCGGGGGACTCCATCTGGGCCCAGTGCTTTTCTCGGCTGTATGCGTGCGGTTACGATTCTGTTCTCTTGGATTGAGATTAGCTCACAGGTAAAGTCTGAAGTCTTCTCAAAAATCACGACCGGGGTCTTTGCAGAAAGAGTGCAATTATAGTCTTCTAGGCTACTTCTATTGCTAGCGGTGGCAGCTGTGCGAAGCGCATTGTGTTATGCGCGATCCTGTACCATTTGCCCCACACAGTGGGTTCCAATAATTTGTACTTCCAACTATTTTGCTGCTGTCAGTTGCCCTACGTAGGGCTCTTTGTGCTCCTCTGTACTTCTTTCAGAAATATGAAAGTTCTGGCCTGTATTTTTGCTCTGCGGCGCGTGGTCGCCGCAAGCGGTACTAAGTCCTTAGTTTTTGCAAACTGTTTCTTCCACCAGTAGCACGGCAAGCGGGTTAATGGGGGTGTTCCTAGGGGGTATCCATAAGTTGCAGATGTGCCTGTGTGTTGCTCCTTTTTAATGAGGCGAGGCTTCCGTAAAGACCCTGGGGCTCACTAAAATCTCCCTGTCCGGATAGTCGCCTACCCAGATTTGTTTTACGGGGACCAGGAATGCAATTTCGGATGCTCTGTCCTTTGGCTCAATGGACTCATCTAAATCTCTGATAATGACAACCCTGTCTGTGAGGGCGTTTGTGCTGTCGCGTCCAAAGTTGCTTTCTCCTTTATTTGTTGGAAAATTTTGCCTGTGGCATAAGAAGTAATACCTAGCACACTGTTCTTGCAAAAAGCTGTTCTTGAATCTTTTCTGACGTCCGCTCCAGCTGTCGCTGGGCTAACGTTGTTCATAACAGCACGTAGGCCGACAGCACACGACGCATTCCCTGATTTCCCGACAGCTTCGAAAACAGAGTCAGGCTTTTCCTCTTTACTTTGTCGTTCTTCTGTTTTTCCACGTTTGACTCTGACTTGCACGGGGCATGCCAAGATAAGAGTGGAAAACTCGTTTTCATTCTCTTTGACGTGAGAAATCAGCCTTGCATAGAGTGCCCGTGTTGAAGCTGGGGCGTTTTCAATCCGTGCGTTAGAGCTTAATGTGAGCGTAGAGCGATATTTGCTGCCTAGTTTTTCTACGTCTTCCACTACTGTCAGTTGTAAGTATCTCTCGTCTACATAGTGAGTCGGAAGAGGCTTCTCTCGCTCCCGGCTAGCAGGCACGCGAGGTTTCTTCTCGGCCCCAAGGGTGTAACTAGTTTTCCTCTTAACGAAGATCTAGCCACGTTTCTCGGAAGGGCGTGCAGCCATCCACCTGCAGCTGGCGAGGACACTGCTTGCAACCTCGTTTTATCAGCTGTCTTGTTCGTGGCCCTTCTATGGTTGGGTATGGTGCCTGTGACATGTCTACCGAAAACTTGCTTAGCAAAGGCCTGACCGATTGAGGCCTTTGCTAAAAAAAAAAATTTTAAAAAAGTATCTGGACCCCTGCATATATATATATATATATATACATATAGCAGTGGTGGCTTGGACCGCTAATGTTAAGTCCTCAAAAACGAAGCAATACCATGCGTACGAATGAATCATTTTCGTATATAATTCTTTGTCCTTTTTGACTGTAGATTGCATTGGCCGTTGCCCTGTTGTTGCATTCCTCTACCGGAGAATCCTAACTAAGTCCAATGACGATGAGCTTGCTAAAGGTGGTCAAAAGGTTAAGACAATGTCTTCTACGATGTCTCTTTATGCCCAGAGCCCTTTCTAATTTACCTTGAATGATGTATGTACATGTTTGTACGTATATAAACAATTTAGTTACATATGTATACGTTTGTATGCGTATGTAAAATAAAAGATGAAAATAAAAAAAATATGCACAGCATGCAAAGCTATAGTTTGCTGTCGTATATATACAATTTAGTAACATATGTATACGTTTGTATGCGTATATAAAAAAAAATTATATATATATATATATATATATATATATATATATATATATATATATATATATATATATATATATATATATATGCAAAGCTATACAATGCTGTACTGTCGTACTCAGACGTAGTTATGTGCTTAGTTTGCCAATGTAGCGTTGCCTACCAAACATCAAACCAATATGCGACACGGCGAGCATCATAACCGAATATATATATATATATATATATGTATATATATACAGGGTGTTTGGAAATCTTTCTTCGCCGTAGTAGGGAATTGTAAAACCTGTTAAAGCAAATATTTTTTCTAATTAATCATGGTCTCTGAGAAGTCTTGTTTCGGAATGAGAGTTAAAGTACTACAATTTGTGGCAATAGTGCTTTTGCCCGACATAGGAGCATAACATGTGCTGTTGCGAGACAACCAGTCCCCCTAAACGGAAACTAAGCACACCGTCATGTTCCTGAAAAATGCTGCTTCTTTCGAAAAATATATAAGGCTAGTCAGAAGATATGACTCGGTCGTTTAGAAGAGAATTTGCGAAAAATGAAGTTCATTATTAACTTTCACGCAAAATACCTCAAAATCATTACCCTACAGAAAACAATTTCCAAACACCCTGTATATAAATATATATATATATATATATATATATATATATATATATATATATATATATATATATATATATATATATATAATATTAGGCTCACGTACATCTAACTAATGGTTGTATTTATATGTGCGTATGTGCTAGTCCGTACGGACGCGTACTTGGTATTTAGTGGCTCTGAATAGACGTAGATAAATGAAGTGTAGTAATAACAAAAAAACTCCTGCGACGATTAACTCCAACACCTTCCTGTAATACGCAGTTTTTTGCCTGACCTGCCCAGAGATGCCCACGCAAACAACATCCTGAACGTAGGTCCGGAAAGGGCTCCATGATTAGTTGAGTTTGCTTATATTACAATGGAAGGCCCGGAAAGGATTTCAATGTCCGATGCATTGATTCTGCGTTCCTGGATTGTTACGAGGAACCGCGTTTGGCGTAATAGTAGTAGCTTATCCTGCCGGAATCGAGTTTTTACGTGCATAACATTGTTGCTTTGTTGTGGTAGGTAATCTAGGTCCTAAACGTTGTTTTAGGTAATCTAGGGTTTTTATTGTTCTGTTGTGTTAGGTAATCTAGGGTGCAGTCTGTTTGGGGGGCTATGTTTTAAACAGGAGGGAGTCTATAGGAGGGAGGGATATATATATATATATATATGTTGGAACTACGGAGAGGCAACACCAAGGTGATGTTGAGTGGTTACCAGCATTCAAGTAGTAATAATAAATAATACAAATAATATTGTAAAAATTCTTACAAATCTATTTAAAATTGTGATACATATTATTATTATTTTTTTTATTATTATTATTATTATTATTTATTTAATATGTCTTAGAGCAATACAGTTGTGAGGGTTTATTATTATTATTATTATTATTAATATTATTATGGTACAAACAACGCTTTTTGTACGACGTGGCGGCGATGACTATGATGATAACACTGATCATTGCCGGGCCCATTTCAGCTGCTGTATTAATCGCTAGTTTTTACGACTACTACTTTAGTTGCTGCTGCTGCTGGTGGTACTGTGGCAGCTGCTACGTAAATACGGCAGCATGCCCGGCCCGCCTATCGTGTCTGCTGCATACATAGGTATATCGCGACCGTGTGTAGCGGTAACATCCGTTTCGAGCTGCTGCTGCTGCTGCTTCTGTCGTGTTGATTATCTATTGATATACATGTGCGCAACAATAACAACACCGTCTATCGGCAGAGCAGCGCGGCACGGGACAGTAATGAGAGCAGCAGCAACAACAACAACACATGAAACATCAACATCCGAAACAACAACAGTACCAGAAACATCAACATCCGAAACAAAAACAGTACCAGAAACAATAATAACAAAAACCACAGCTGCAGCAACAACAGCTTTCAGGCATGCTTTCTGGCAGCATTTTGTTGTCGTCGTTGTCGTCTCTGTCTCTCTGTCGTCTGCGCTACCTTCAACCCTCTCTCTTCGCTATTCCTTTTCCACTCGGCCTGTCTGTCTGCGTGCGCGGCGCCTCTCTCAATGTTTACAAACAAACTCCTCCGAGCCAACAGCAACAGCTGATGCTCCCTTCCTCCTCCTCCTCCTCCTCCCTCCAGCCGGCTGCCAGTATTCGCCCGCTTGAACAAGTGAGCTAGCTAGCAGCACCGTTCGCGCGCCACGGTGAACCACCGCCGGATCAACAAAGGGAAATCGAACGAGGATCCTGCCTATCAACAACAAAAGGAAATCGAACAGGCGCAACTTTGCCCACCGATCGATCGATCGAGCGACCGGCCTACAACAAGGAGCGATTGTGGCGTGTTGGCACTTTGTGACGACAAACCCGTCATCTTATCGGGATGACGACTCAGTGTCAGTCACGCACTCGCTCACTCAACCAGTGTTAGCCCACCAAACCAAAAACCAGCACCCACTTACTTGCCTGGCTACTCTATCAACTGTGCGTATCGCCGCACCGAGTACACCCATATGTGTATGCATGCCATGCCCGAGTCTACAACCTCCGTGGAACGTGGCTGGCAGGATCTATCTACATCTATGTAGAGATGTCGAGGAGTGAACTGGACAATTAAACAGTTGCGGGGAGAGCCACCAGCGAGAGGAGGTGTATAGAGGGAGAAGAACGTGTAAAAAAAAAATCTGCGATACAGAGTAAGAATAAGAAGAAAACAACCCATTATTAGTTGTGTGTCGTGCGCCCGTCACGCAAGGGACTAACGCTTTATATCATACATGCATACATTGCTGCATCGCACCGCCGACCTCAGCGAGCTCGTTCCGTCTCGGGGTGGGGTAAGTGTATGGGGTTGTCGAGGTTGAACGACGACGACGACGACGACAACAACGACGTCATTGTTTTTGTTTATGCTTGTCAATTGTTTGTTTATACGATGAGTTATAGAGACACGGCGACGACGACGGCCTAAGCACTTACTCGTAATACTGCTACTACGACGAATCGATCTACTGGGAAGCAGAGAACAAACACATTATGCAACAGAGATCTATATTGAGATCTATACATTTACAGATAAAGCTGGCATTTTTTTATTGTTTTATTTGTGTTAGTCTGGCCATTTTTACTATTCATTGCTTAATACACGTATGATTAACGTATATATATATATATATATATATATATATATATATATATATATATATACATATAGCAGTTGTGGCTTGGACGGCCTTAATGTTGGGTTCTAAAAAACAAAAGCAATGCTATATATATATATATATATATATATATATATATATATATATACGTATGTACAGAATCTATCATAACAGTATGTGCTTATTTTAAATTTTGGTAGAACTCGGCCAGAAAATAATGCTTAAAGTGTATTAAAGTATTTATTCTGCTTTTTTTTCTCCTACATAGTTGTGCAAAATCTTCGTTTGCGGGATTTTGTAGCCAGTCAATGCACGATGGAAACGATCATACCGTCGTGTTCGCGGATAATTATCTGCATAATCTGAATAACACCCGACACCAGCCAGCGAAAGGCGAATAGCCGGATCGAGGAAACTCACTAAAAGTCGATATGTTGTTATGTCTTAGTTGAAGCTTTCACGTGCAGAATCGTAAAATTTTGCCATTACTATCAAAAATGTATGACTATTCTCAGACTATAGCAACTTTAATGCCCATCCTTTTCGTGCCAAAGTTACGGCGCTGCGTTACAAAGCTGCCGAGTAACTGAACTTTTTCGACAGCCATATCGAAAGCGAAGGCATGCTTACCTGCTAGAGTTTTGGCCTGCTTCAGCAAATATGTATGGGGAAGTTAGGTACATATTTTTAGGTTTGGCAGAACTCGGCAAGAAAATATTTCTTGCCCAATGGAAGGAGGCGGCGGAAACGTCTTAGCTATTTTTACGGTTTTGAACGTGAAAGCTTTAACGTAAAACACAATAACTATGACTGTCGAAAAAGCTTAGTTACTCGGCAACTACGTGACGCACCACCATCACTTTGATACGAAGATAATGGGTAATTAATTTGCTATTGCCTGAGAATAGTCTTTTGGTCGTACACTTTTGGTTGTAATAGCAAATTTTACGGTTCTGCACGTAAAAGCTTCAGCGTAAGAGACAACAACATATCGACTTCTTATGACTGTCTTTAATCTGGCTATTAGCCTTTCGCTAGCTTGCGTCGGGTGTCATTCAGATTATGCTGAGCATCCCGCCGAACACGCCGGTATGATCGGTTGCATCTCTCGTGCATTGACTGATTCTCCCGCAAACGTAAATTTAGCACAACTATGTAAGAGAAAAATAGCAGTGTAACTACTTTTATGAATTTCATTCGGTCCCCTCCTTTCATTAGGAAAAATAATTTTCTTGCCGAGTTCTACCAAACCTTAAAGTAAGTACATTAGGTTATGATAGGCTCTCTCTCTCTTTCTATATATATATATATATATATATAAACTGTTTTAATTATTATTCATATTTATGTTATCAGTCTACAGTTATGAGGATGGCGTCGATTAAAGGAGCGACATTGCTTTTACACGCCAAGAGAGACAGAAGCTGTTTTATATAATAGTTTTATCACTAATATTAAAATAATAATAATATTGTATTCATTTTATTATCAAAATCATGATGAGTGTAGAGGGTCATCAGTACCGCTTTCTGGACTATAACGAGTACGAAAATGAAGTAAACATTTAGCTACTTTAATATCTTATTGCTCTCTCGTTTACTCCGTTAATAATTGATTGACTACAGCACTCATAAACGCTCACAAAGTTAACGCTTACTCAGCTTTGGCCATTTATTGCTCGACCGAGGTGTAACCGCGTGTAGGCTCCTCTTAAAGGTGCTGATATGCTTCAACTACTTTCATCAGCTGTACTTTCATCGTGAGAATCGAAAGTAAGTGTGAATATTGTAAGAAGTTCTCACAGACAAATACACTCAGTCAGCAATACGCTACTATATTACTACAATATGACCGAGGACGTAGGAAGCCGGAGAGAGTTACTGCTCTCGAGTCTATTCATCTATAATTCAGGGGAGATTATGAATCAACGTCGAGGGGGGGGGGGGGGGGTAGGGGCATATTATATGAGGTAGTTCGAACCACGTTAGACGGAGACTCCACACTCACCTAACAACAGGGTCATAGACAGTGAGTTCAATATTGACATTAGACACATGGCAAAAATGAGTTATAAACTTACGCGCGGTATGTTGGAGGAAGAAAAATTATATTGCTTGCCGCGTTGTCAAGCCGGCCCCAAGAAACCAAAGTGACCCCATTAAAGTACCTTGTATGGCCATATGTCATTAGACCATAAGTGTACGCTGATGATGATGATGAACATGATTTTTACCGGGTGTGTGGGGGGGGGGTGATACCTGCGGCGCGTTAATGGCTACACGTTTCTCCACGTGGCCACGTGTTCAACTGTATCATTCACGGCATGACCTGCCCAGCAGCAGCGGGAATGACACTGTCATGTGCAAAGACACTGGAACGCCAGAAAAACGCACGCCATACCAAAAGTCGCCTAGCCCGCTCAAACTATGCCCACCTTGTTTTAGCCGCCAATGTTCACGAGCTGCATGTCAAGCGTGTTTATATATATATATATATATATATATATATATATATATATATATATATATATACATATATATATATATATATATATATATATATATATATATATATATATATATATATATATATATATATATATATATGCAGTAGTTATGGCACATAATTGTCGAAATTGTCAATTGGCACATTGATTCGCACAATATGCGTATTACGGTAAATACACCGTACAAGCTTCGCTATTAAAGCCACAGTAGTGTGGGACTCCGACGCCCAATAAAGTCCAGTCGTTTTCGCTGGCTACTCTGTTGTTGTTGGTGGTAATGCGTGTTATGTTTTCGAATTTCGATAATCAAATTTTCCACAGTGTATTTAGCTCGCAACCTTGCATAAGGTATTAAGCTCGCGTCTCTACATATCGCCTATGGATTCCAATGGTTATAATGTTTAAGCCTGCTCGACGGTATATGGATGCGCAAAAAGCGCAAAAAGATTATCTCAAGTCTAAGAGCTGTGTATTATTTGGTAGGTTGCTATGTACGTGAGTGACGCTTGAGGCCATTGCTCACTGTTTGCAGTACACTGACGCACTTTAGCTAACAGTAACACAATTGATTTAAGTGGATTTTGTAGAGGCAGCAAGAGCTCTAATAATCTGTGACTAAGTAAACACAACCACTGTTTGGGAAACTTTTTATCGGTATTCGGAATATATACTTGCTGCTTCATGGCTGACACTGCCACGAAAACAAGTGCTGCATGCCAAACATCAAATGAGTCATATATGAGCGATTTGGCAGTCGCCGCGTTTTAGACGATTTCCTTGTCGGAAAGTTGTTTCATACCTCGAGGAGTCCATTTAGAACGGAGCCTGTTTACAAGCTGATACGTCGTAGTAATAATAACATTAATAACAGCTATAGCATCCACATGAATCACTAAGGCAGACGGCATTTTCTTATGTATTTTTTATTCGAATCTGGAAAAAAACAGTGCTCTTGTTACCCTAGAAATTAACTCTCGAGCACAATGCATCTTACACGGAAACAAAACTATCCATGAAAAAACGCCGTAAAGATGTTGAACAGGTTCGTCTTGTCCTAACTGTAATTCATAGATATGGAATTAATTGAGAGGGTGCAACAGAAATGATCTTTAATGATTGAGAAGTACAGGGTTAAATGAACCGAGTATTCGATATTGTCTTGACAAAGCCACTCCCGGTGCAAATGTGCTAGCGAATGTGCTACTTACAAAGAAACATCAGCATATGTTTTCTTGTGGAATAGTCGTCACTATATATATATATATATAATATATATATATATATATATATATATATATATATATATATACATATATATATATATATATATATATATATATATATATATATATATATATATATATATATATATATATATATATATATATATATATATACATATATATATATATATATATATACAGTGGGAAAACGCTGCACTTGTGAACATCAATTTTGTCTGTATTAAAATCCGAAGTGAAGTATGTTTAACCATCGCATAGATATTTATAGATGTCGATTTTGATTTGTGACGAACTTCGAAGTGCTGATGTATTCATTAGTGGTCGATGCTCACACCCTGCGTATAATTTCTATCATAGCAAATATCAGCACCATGCTATCGGTATTCGATACCGCGACCATGCTCGATATATGTATGCTACGAGTCAAGCATCCATTGGCGGAATATTGAAGAGATAACGTTTCAAGACTGCAAAGAAGATAAAGAAGCACTCGCAGGAGCGATTCGCTTCCGAAAGACGCGTTTAAACATTTTTTGAGAAGTGGGAAAGAAGGTGGTACGAGTACATAGCAGCGGCCGGGAGCTATTTTGAAGGAAACAAAAAATACTTTGGAAGATTAAACATTTATTATGATTTTATAAATATGTATTAGAACTTTTCGATCCGTTACTATATATATATATATATATATAAATTTAAAGGGTGGGCATAAGGGTGTTGATGTTTTGTTTACTAGTTTCTTGTTATTTCACGGTAAAGTGGATAGTAGGGTAAAGTTTAGGGTTATGTGTGGAATACAATATCTGGCGAATGCCCTTCTGCAACGTGCAGGTAGTAGCATGCACCGTGGTTTAGCACAACATTTGCACCTTTGTTCGGTGAAAGAAGTATGCCATTTTTAGAACACCAGAAAACGACGCCGTCGACTGCCGAGTGCAATACGGAGTGTGAGTCTTAAAAAAAGTCATCTGCATGGCTAATATAATGAGCACTGGAAGGCAAACGTGCATTTTTCCTGCACCTTAAGTCCACCGCAGGGGGGGGGATAGATACCTCCCGTAGTGCTCCAGAAATAGCGGGATGCGTCTGACTTACTATCTAAGTATGTTTTTATCAATTTCAGTGTACGGCTGGAGTTTATAGGTGTTAAGTACACGAAATAAACGGAAGTGAGGCACCCTGCCGAGTGTGTTTTTCCGGTTTATTTTTAATCCGAATTGAAGCAGTGAAACGTCCCTAAATCATCTCTAGAAGTGTGTTACATATCGACCGATCTAGGGGTGGAAGCTATTTCGAGTCAAGAAGCGAAGCAACTTCTTGGCTAGTACATTTTCTAACAGTTTACGTGGTATGGAGCATTGCTAGCCGGGCAATACTTTTCGGCATTACCTTTTCAGGCAATTAAATAGGTGAAGATTCTCAAGAAGATGTGGAGGGATATTGTTCGGAATAAGGCTTTTTGTGGGAGGCCTAAGGTTAGACTATATGGAGTGGATTTTGAACTAGAGGAATGTATACGACTCGTCTCGTTGAAAACTAATAATGATGTAATTGAGCGGTGAGTAGTTCGGAGTTCTAAAATCAGTGAATGGTGTCGAGAAATGTTTGGCTAAAGGCTATCAGTCAACAGTGGCCAGGTGGGGGAATTCAGGTTCCTTGAGTCGCATGTTTGCATAACGAAAAAAGGGTATGTGAACGTGTGGTTTACTACTACAACTCGTAAGCTTGTGAAATACCTAGGTGGACGGGTCTACGATCAGGTTTTATGGTGTAGGGGAGAACACAAACGTTTTGTATCTTATTTAAGTATGTGGTAAGAGCAGGATGATATATGAAAGCGGCCGTAGATGCTGATCATAATGGTTATTCTCGAAGCGTTTTGCTTAATATTTTCAATAGAACGGAACCGGGTTGATGATCAACGTCACAGCGCTGGTTTGCTAAACATCTGGAACTTTTGTTTCGCCGATAATGGCGGTATACATGATATGAATGATCCACAACGTCCGTATGTAAGTCTCTGAAATTGTACTTAAAAAAAACTAGTTCTACTATTCGATGTTAAGAATCACATTATGTGATTAAGTAGTGAAATATCTGTTGTTCTAGACTTCGTTATGTTAACAACCAATTTTAGACGCGACAAATGAAAATGATATACATATATATTTTTTATAGGACCGTCTTTTCCAAACGGCAAATGCATTTAAATGTAATAATTTCTCATTGAGCTTAAAATTTCTATAATAACACATGTTTAACAAGTGTAACAACTAAAAACATCTTGCAGGAAAATTTATTGCTGTAATTGCATAAAAAAAATTATATATATATATATATATATATATATATATATATATATATATATACACTAAATCAATAAAGACGATCTGTACTGTGATTAATTTTGCCTTAAGTAATTCATAATCTGTACGAAATCATCCGCTGAATGTATGCTAATCAATTTGTGTGGCTGTTCGAAGCCACATACTTGAATTCAAGCCTCAATGTAACATTTGTCCAGACTTCAATCGATACCCGATTTATATATATATATATATATATGTATTCGTGCTGTAAACGAGGTGTTTTTATACACGTTTAAGTAAGTTTTCACGGCATCTTATGGCTGGCGTGTGTACTACGCAGTACGACGGTAGTGTAACACGACACAAAAGAGTAAGCACTAGTATAGATTTTACCTGTCTCTCGTATTGGTCGATCATTTGTTCAGGAGTCCGACACGAGGCACTTTGCATTGAGCACGAATTACGCTGCATGACATCAGCGGCAGGAGCTCCATTTTCTCGAATAGTTAACCTCAGCGAACGCGGGGGGCTGTTTGATCAGCGCTCAGTCGTGACTCGTCGGTTCGTCAGCGAAAAGGACTGGTCTCAGCGAAACAAACCTCCTCGTAGACCGAGCTCTACTACCGTGCCGTCATGGCAAAAAGCGGCGCGGCCAGTGGTGGTGGCGGCGGTGACTGGGAATTGCTCGACTCTTCTGAAGTCTTCATCGAGCTTCAAGGAGTAGCCAATCTTCCTCGGAATATTGATGCAGCAGAATGCGTACTGGCCAAACCGGACACCGAAAAGCCGCTGCTTAAGGTACGTATTGCGTAGTTGACGACAGGAGCGCGGAGAGTGAGATCGAATTTTACATAAAACTGGTCGACTTTAACTTAACGCACGGTCCGACCGTGAATGATTGATTACATTGAATAAATACATTTATATAACTTAACGTATTATTAATATTATTAATAATATTTTTAATATTATTATCGTTAATATTATACCGTTAATATTATTATCATCATCATTTCGCTTGTGAACGCGGCGACAAACTATATTAGCCATGCGCCCACACAAAGTGCCAAGCAATGCCGTGGCGTTACCGCGTTGTATATCTAATGAGAGTCGTTTCCGGAAAAAAATAACCAGCACGTTTTCTGTGGCTGATTTGAGACACTGGCATGCCCTAGCAATACTTCCCTTAGTAGTTTTATCTGGGCCCTCTAAGGTCTCGAACGCAAAAGGTCATAACGCGATAGAGCCCCCGATAAATGCATACTCATGCACGAATTTTTTTCCTGCAAAATAGCGTTGTGAGTGACCATTGAAGGTGCTAAGGAGGCAGTGACGGTAGCATCCCAGACGAGTGTCCGCCCACCCTCAAAGGCTGTTAGGGTCATTCCGTCAGGACGACGGGAGTCGTCTGCGTTCAGACCTGTAGGTTCGAGAACGCAATTATAGTCAGAAGACCCTAAAGCACGGGCCATGGTATAATTCAGAACAGCGTGACTCGTCCTACGACCCAAGCTGCGGATGCAGGATAAGCCATGTTAACCTAACGGTGAAGCTTTTTCGCCACAGCTGCACTGGATGGCATACCAGTCTTATATATCGCATAGTGTGCGCAGTTTTATAATGACATCGCTTAATTGTGTGTTATTTAATTGAAACATTAGCTAGCTAATATAAAACTCAAACCGCGTTTGTAGTCGGACGTGTTTGCACTACGCAGATACCTACCGAAACGTGTTAGGCTCTACATCTGAAAGAGTGAATAACGATTCGTTTATCCAACACGACACACACCTTATCTACTTTGAACGCAGGCTTTGATTACGCGCATAGTAATGTTGTTTACGGATGTTGTTCTGAAACACATAAGCGTTATGATGATAGCAATGTGCCAGATCTGCTAGCCTATACTGCTGGCCTGGTGTAATGCTGCTGGCCTGGTGTAACAATAGATTCTCATTGAGAGAACACACCTACGCGGAGACACATAACGGGATTTTGTTGGGATCCATCTACTGCTGCTGTTCCTGCTGGTGTTATCCGGTATTGACCTACCTCTGTCTCTATTTCGCTGCCCCTTCTATACTTCAACGCTATACTCGCGTACGCAAAATACGTACCCACGTCCGACAACACGTCCCGGCCGTCGTCCGAAAACGTGGGTCTCTCTCCGTTCGGCCGCACAGCTTGGCAGCTTCGTCTACTCGGGCCGCTACGAGGATACGGTAGGCACGTACTTGGCGTTCCGCCTTGCTGAACCACCGGCACGACAGCAGTCCGTACTCCCGACAGAGTCTCGAAGCGGTAGC
>QVRM01000910.1:0-5000 GCA_003439945.1 Dermanyssus gallinae
AACACGAACTATATTGGCTAGATTGAAAACGCAGTTACAACGCGGCTGCTTATCACAAAGTCACTGTACTACTCTGCTATCACATTGGCACTTTCGATCGAACTAGACGGAAAGTGGTGCATGCTCCTAAGCTCTCTTGCCATACTGACTGGTAGCGTACTGAACTACTGGCTATATTCTCTGGCAGCACGTAAACGGATTTATCCGACTGCAACAAAAATAATGCTTCACTTGTTGCGTTACCACTAATTAGTTAATAACGTAAAACGGTTATTATTGATAACAACGAATTAAGACATATACACAATACCCAATAACTTCTTAGGCCTAAATTGCTCGTCTACGACGGATGTCGCCATTATTGATGCTTTGGCGTCTCTTTCTGCACAGACATCTTTAGAGACCTCCAAAGAGTACAAGTGGCACGGCCCAGATCTGGAAGGAGATAATTTGAGAAATGTTCGTAAATTCGGAATCTTAGGTTTTTGTCATTTGGCCATGGCTACTCAAGGCGTGCATGCAGCAGAATTGTCGTGATTAATGTTAAATAAGTGATTGAAGTTAAATCAATTATAAAAAATAGCACGGCATTATTTTTGCTCGCGCGCAATTCACTCCGGGTCGTAGTGCTATGAAACGCTTTTCCAGCTGGTCCAAGAGTGTTGCGTGATACTCTCCAGTAAGTGGCCTTTCTTCAGAAAAGCAGTCGAGTCACCGAAACGTACACATTGACATCGCAGAGAACGATCGCTGAAACCGAGCAAGATGGCTTAGTGGCAAAGCCTTTGCCTTGCGTTTAGAAGGCCTGGGTTCGAGACCCAAACCGGCCACTCTTAAATTGGTTTGCATGGTTTCCAATTTAGACAAGCTAAATGCCCGAGTGCATTAAACATCAGCCATGAAATGAAAAAAACCGTACATGACCATAAGCCTTACAAAAAACGTAAAAAAAAAATCCGGTCGGGATATGCTTCTTACCCTAGTAAGTAGCCTTTCGCTGCGTAGTTGCCACTCTTAGGTTTCTTCCGTTCTAGAAGAGCGGAACCAAGCTTCATCAGCCAAAAAAAGCCCGCGTGTCTTGTCCTAAAAGTACCAAATTGTTCTCCGAAGCTGACATATGGGCCAGCTTTGATTCCATCGTTCACTCGTACTCTAGAAACGTTGCTTTTATTTTTGTCAGACATAAGTAAGTTAATGCAATATTTGATCTACTGCATCATGGCTAATGTCCGCGAAGCCTTAATCGGTGGTCAGCCATCACATTTTTGTGGACTTCTAGCACAGTTTACACATCCCAACATGTTTTTGGTCGCCTAAATCGTGGTGTATGCTGTGTTGTGCTCATATTACCCTTTTAAATAAAGCAATCTACTTGGCGATATGGCTGTGCACTGCCACATTGGCAAACTGCATCGTTCCATACTGCTGTCTGGTCGTGACCTCGATACGGGCGTAACGGCGTCCACGTAGCTTGATAGATGCCAACGAGCTTCGCCATTGTGTAATCAGACAGCTATTACCTCGAGCGACGTGTCTGTTCCAAAATACAATTACATTTGTAAATTGTAAAAAAAAATTGTAAATAAACTTAATGATCTAAAATATTAATAGATTCAAAATATAAATTAAAATCTTTGTCACTATTGCGCATATTTAAGGGAAGATTCTTCACGATTAGCGTGTATTTGTGTAGGCGTGCAGTTCAAAGACAACAGACCGCCGCAAACCAACTGCCATATCTCTCTCAATGGCAGTACTAGTATTTAGTGACCGTGCTGTTGTTGTTGTAGATCAACACCCAGGTACATAGTGCATGGTGGTTATCACTACCTGGTATGTTCAAACGCAACCTTTCACGAGCAGTACGAGTTGTGCACTTGCCGGTTCTGCCTGCAGAGATGTGCCAAGTACCATGCAGTGGAATGCACAGCGCTGGACCGAAAATCGTTGCACTACTTCTCTCGTCGGAAGCGGGAAGAAGATAGAACTTTATGAAGAAACATTTTGGAATGTATATTATACTCAATTTGAGTGAAATAAACATAATTGTAATTGTTGTTGATCAACAACACGGCTTTGCCTTTGATTTGTGCTCCTCAACGGGGGCTGGACTCCGAGCGGGGGCCGACGGAAGTAGAGTAACAATGAGGATCCCTTACCGAGCATCGAAATTGTTCCTCTGGGGCGATCAAACGACGCTTCGCAGTCTCTAGTTACCTACGCATTTATTTGTATGTCGTCTCTCTCTTTTGCGTTCTTTCTGTTTATCTTTTTTGTTTTCTCTGGGTTGTTCTACACAGTATATTTGTAGTCGCATTCGAAGCATTCGGCTGCGTATGAAATTTGTACGAGCCGGTTATGGTGTCTCGTAAATGATCAAACTTAAATGTGCTATGCGTTTTCTCTGGTGGAAGAAACTTTGCTGATTAATAATGACCGCTAATCCATGAGATAAGCATTCGACATTTAAATTGGATAGACAAGTAGAATCACTAGTAGTCCTAGCAGATCACTAGCGGTAGTAAACATAAACACCGAAGGCGCGCCTATTATCACATAAATGCGAGTGTACTTTACAATGGTTTTCATGTGTCTGCGGCAGAGGTGCAGCATAGGTACTCATTTAATGAATTAATTAGTAATTTAATTTTACAGTGGTAGTGCTAGCCGCAGGTGGACTAGTCGTAATCAGCTGCACTAATTTTGTAATAGCTACTTCAGCGGAACCCTAACTGCTAGCAGCGGTGCTGGCGCAGGTGGGCAAGACTGCCAACCAGTGCAAGACTCGGTGTCACGCCGACCGATCTGACTTCAAGCTTTGAGGTTTCAGGACGCAAGAGCTGACTCTGTGGGGCTTGAGTAGGACACCCAGTTAGGAAGCCCAGTGAAGCTGCCTAGTGGCGATGCTCTCCACCATGATGATGATGATGATGGCGACAATGATGATGAACGGGTTGCTTAGTCTGAGGTCGAGGTCGTCGGTCGGCATTGGCGAATCGCGTAGCAGCATCATCATCGTCATCATCAGCAGCAGCAGCCTTCAGCAGCCATGTTCCGTTTCTCGACGATGCTGGCCGACCCTCATGAATGAACTTCCTTCATTAGAGCCAAGGAGCACATGAGGGTCACTTGGACCCCCGGGGGGCGGCGGCTGTGACGGTGAAAGCGCGAAGCTGCTGCTTCTGGTGCTGCTGCTGCTGAAGTCTGTAGCCTATCGAAGCGGAAGACGGAATTCGGCTCGACTGTAACGTTGTTACGGTTGCAGAACTGCGGAAGGGTCGTGTAAGTCGAATTACCGTTGTAGTACTTGAAGTCGTCGGCGCCGCCGCCGCTGTTGCTCGCGTCGAGAATAGGGCGGTCCCCTATTTGCGGCTAGTTACGGAGTATGGTCCTCAACTTTGGCACTTTGCCGCCGGCCCTCAGCATTCAAAACGCCCGCTCCCTTGGGTCATATCATAATATATATATATATATATATATATATATATATATGTATAAATATATATATATATAGTGCGCCAAGTCTGGAAATTAAAAAAATGCTTCGAAGGGGTATGTATCGCGCACGCATACATACGCATATGTGCGCATCTGGTTCCGATGCCATCATTTTGCTTGCAGCGGCAAGGGGTCGGCGTATATATATATATATATTTTTTCTTTCTTTTTTGGAACCGTTTTTTCCGGATGGCAAATTTATTTCAATTCAGTAATTCCTTGTTAAGCTAGAAATTTCCATAGCTACACAAATTCAAACAATTGTAACCATTTAGGGCATTTTGCAGAAAAGGCTATCGCCCGTGTCTGCACATATATATATATATATATATATATATATATATATATATATATAGTATATATATATATATATATATATATATATATATATATATATATATTTATATATATATATATTATATTTATGTATATATATATATATTTTAATTCTTTATGTATTTTTGGAGGGGCATTTGGTCGAACAGGATCGCCGCCAGGAATCATAACGAATTTATATATATATATATATATATATATTATATATATATATATATATATATATATATATATATATATATATATATATATTTATGTATATATATATATATATATTTTAATTCTTTATGTATTTTTGGAGGGGCATTTGGTCGAACAGGATCGCCGCCAGGAATCATAACGAATTACGATTCATTCTTTCGCTTAGCCTAATGGGTAAGTTGCGATGTTGTGCAGTCTTTTTGAAGTCAGAGGCCCAAATCAATCGACGCAATTGATTCATCGTTTCGTTAGTTAGTCCCGCTATCAACGATGCGCGACGACCTGGCAGCCACAGGTCAGAAAGTAGCTCGGCCCAAACAGAGCGGTGCTAGCTAAATGACGGAAACTTCTTCAGACGGGCGGGGCATTCACTCAGGGTTAGGACACGCCGCTTCAGACGGGTCTTCGTTTTTGAACGAACGAAAGAGAGGTAGAGACGGGGCGCACGAAATAGATCGCTCTTTAATTGACGTTAAGCTGTCGGGCGCACGACGGCCTCTGACTCTTGCTCTGCCGCGACTTCAGCTACTACTAGAACGTTATACTGCTATATGTATGTTCACTACTACTGAAACGAGAACTTTTACTACCCCTGCCGATTATTAATACTACCATTACTTCTGCTACGCCTTCGATGACGAACGATGAGCTACGATTTCGGCTCATCGGAAAAGGTGCCGGGCTGCCGTGGCTCGTCGTTCAGCGAGCTAAGCGAGGCTCCACCTAAAGGCTGCCCTTATCAAAACTCAGACATGAGCGTGACGCTGCTCCGTTTGCCGCTCCGGTTATCGTCGAGTTGTTGTTGTTGTTGTTGTT
Organism: Dermanyssus gallinae; assembly: GCA_003439945.1. NCBI lineage: Eukaryota > Metazoa > Arthropoda > Arachnida > Mesostigmata > Dermanyssidae > Dermanyssus > Dermanyssus gallinae. The sequence continues at coordinate 4,852 of QVRM01000910.1, forward strand.
GCTGGTGTTGTTGTTGCTGATGTTGTTGTTGTTGCTGACGTTGTTGTTGCTGTTGTTGCTGTTAATGTTGTTGTTGTTGCTGCTGTTGTTGCCGTTGTTGTTGTTGTTGTTGCTGTTGTTGTTGTTGCCGTTGTTGTTGTTTGTAGCTA
>QVRM01000910.1:10000-27500 GCA_003439945.1 Dermanyssus gallinae
GCACGTTATCTGCGAGTCCATATGACGGGCGAAACCCAGCTGGCAATGAAGCATTCTGTCTAGATGTAAGCAACATATATTGTTATCTTACCGCAAATGTAGCTGACAAGATTGTGGGTAGGCTGTGCTACTGTGTGGAGCTTTCAATTTTGACAAAACAATAGTTTCAATCATTTTGCCGCCGGTTACCGGCATATAAGGTTGTATTGGCCCTCCATAAACTCACGTATGGCTCTCTGGCTGGGAGTCACAGCTGAGAAAATATAAGGCACCGGTCGACAAAGAACAGGCAAATGTTTTTAATGGTTGCGCTAGACATGTTCTCTTGACAACACTTAAAGGAATATTCATTATTGTCTTGACATCTGCAATCATATTTATCGCTTCCAGCCTTCTTACGACGGTTCACAACCATGAGGCGCCACGGCGATTGTAATCTGCTGACTTTTTTGTAAGAATGGTTTTGGGAATGCTAGCGTCACTGGCAGCTACCAGTAACTTGTGTTGGACTTACAAATCCACCAAATTTGGGTTTCTTCCCGCGCAAAGCTTAGAATTGCGGAATTTTCTTTGGCGAGTATTCTGCAAGGTGGAAATATCGTAGGTACCCTGATCTAGTAACTCTCGGCAACATGGAAGCAGCTAGCAAACCTACCGCCTGGACGCTGTGCAGATTTAAAACGTATGCTGAGATACACGAGAAATCTGGTCTATGCCGTCCGGACTTCTCTATGAACTTCCACGGTATATTTCTGTTGCGAGTTTCAGTTAATGTATGTAGGCTCTGCAACTGCCTTGCTACGGTATCCATTACAATGCATTTCATTTAAGTGCACGTTTAAAAACGAAGTAGGCCGTGACGGGCCCACCGGTATGAGGTATGCTATGCAAACGGAAAGTTGGTGGACTTCAAACAAGTCCTGGCTCTAGGATTAAGGTAATGTTGGGGTCTCCGGTTACTGGGTTTGATGTCAAATTAGTACTCCAGCGAGTGCGTTCGCATAAACAGGCCCATTATTCGTTATGTGTTTACAAAACACCGCTTAGATGTCCAGCGAAATGTCATCAAGTTATTTTTACAAATCTGCTCGAAATGTTGTTTTGACTCTCAGTTCAGGTCAGATGTGAAATTGCGCCATACGTATCATGTGTCGAGAACATTTCTAGTCGCTGAGTGTAATTTTTGGCGAAATTGAAATTCCGGCCGATACCAAATGACTCGGAAAAATATATATATACTTTTTTTTTATCTCCTTATCTTTACCTTACAGATCTTCAGTTCCTACACCCCCATGACTGCGACCTTTCTTCATCTCACTGCTAAATAACCTGCCATACACATAACTTTTCTTTACCGTATTATATGCGTGTACAGCATCTATTTTTCAACAGATTCTCAGGCTAAAACTTCGAAGAGTTGGCCATGCCATACATAAGTCGAGATTTTCTGCGCCTGGCATATATAAGGATAATGTTCCAAGGGTTTCTTATATGTTGTCTCTAGTTAGATTTAAAATTTTAAAAAAAAATCTAAATATAGTGTCAATACTTGGAATCGGCGGTGACTCTATGCGCTTTTGATATTGCTGTTGGGATTTCACGTTCTGGCAACAGAATAAGTAACTGGAGTGGGGTGTATTAAACTCGCTAAGTGACTGGACAGCCACTTAGCGAGTCATGCGTTATATTTATTATCCGGAGCACAAATACGCAAAGAAAATGTACGTGCGTCGATTTATAAGCAGGACAGACAGCCCGCAGCTTCCTTGACGGAATAATGACAAAGCTGAAGCATAGACTAGCACCAAGTTGCAGAGCAACGCGGCGACAACGTATTCTCTCAGCTTTGATGCCTAGATTAGCTGCAGAAGAAGAAGCTAGCATGTGGCTGCACTGCCGAGGATAACTGATGACACAGCGGTAGAGTGAGGGGTAATCCTGACGAAATTACTCGATGGCAGGACCCCCCCTTCTCTAGCCTCGGGCAAAGACGAACCCTCTATAGCAATCGATTCTCACCGCCTACTTCGGCAACTGTGCTCTTGCTCGGTGAGTTTCATCAATTATTTGAACTTGTGTCAGCTACATCATTATTACAACCTTTGTTATTATAATTTTCAATCATTGTAGCCGAGCGAGCGGCATTACGTCAGCTGCAACTTTCTTCGGGAAGAAGGCACGACCAACGACCTTGTCAGGCACCCCAACAGCCCAACGCAGAGATATAGAAGAATATACCCGGCAGGCATTCCTAAGGTTTCTTTCTCCTTCTAAGGGCCAGCTTTCTCGCACCACCACTAGCACCTCCCTCTGACGCAGCTATTCACCCGCAGTTGCAAGATTGTTTATCGACCGCGCTATCAAAAGCCGCCTTACACTTGCGAGCCCCTGCGAGAGGGCCAGACCGCCGAACTCCGAATTCGGATTACCCCCGTGAAATATGTCAAACAATGAACGACGCCATTGTGCCGGCTGGGCCAAGAAATATCGTTAGACGATTTGCCAGCATTGCAGCGGCGGCGGGGGAGCGGTGAGGCGCTTTCCAGGACGCACAACACATACGCATACGCATGCAAATCTGAAATAAATGCCCACCTAATTAAAGGCAAAGTGCAGCTATAGAGGTAGCCGGACAACTAAACCACCGAAGGAAACATTTCCACTGAGTATTTGGCAATCAGTTCGGAATCCCGGTGCCCGCAGTTGCTCGCGAGGTGTTGGAGCTGGTTGGGGTCCAGCAGCGTCGACTAAAATCGCCAACCGATTTTGAATGCTCGCCCCACAGCGCACAAAGCTTCCCTGCATGCACGTCACATTGTGTGCCGACGGGAAATTGGACCAAATGCATGAAGTTTGGCTTTGTCCGACGACCGCACGGAGCGTATGGCTCGGTTTGCATATCTGCGATTACACATGCAGGTGAGCGTGTTGTGGCGAGGGTCGGTCTTCAGCAATCTGCTGGGTGCTTGGGCTCGAGCAAGTTGATGCCCCACCCGCCACCGGGGGCAAAGGAGGGCTTCCAAAGACTAAGTCGTTATAGAGAAAACATCACAAATCTGTTTGGTGTGGGAGTACTAGAGGTGTCGATGTTGTCTGCTACAGATGATTTACCAAAAAGCCTCTAAAGGAGAGTAGGAAGTTAAAAGCACCCCTGAATCAGTATGGTGTGACGAGATTTTCGATTCAGTAAAGCTAACACGTCTAACGACAAGTAAAAATGATTTAATACAATAACGACGACGACGACATATATAATTTTAGTTGGGGTGCTCCCTCTTTCTAGAGCAATTTTCGACGTCAGGTTACGGTAGAAGATCCTAAGCGGTAACGGTTGTGAAAGTAGATTTTCAATCACTGCTTTGTTGATCGCAGATGACATTGTGCTTTTGAGCGCGAATTGAACTGGAACGAAAATTGGCCTAACATTTAACCCAAGGCACGATGCAATAGTAGTGCTTTCAAACAAATATTTAAAATTCCGGTCCCACTCGGGATATAGCGACAGCACTTTCCGTTAGTGAAGGTATACGAGTACCTCCGCCTCAAGTTGTAATAATTATCTCATCATGTAACGTCGTAGTAATTGGCAAACAACGTAACGACAGTTTTAAATGCGGCGGCTAGTAAATAGTCCTTTGATCAAAGGTGAGCAATAGGCTGGTGTAGCTTTAGGGCCGGGGTGACTCAAACCGAAATACTTTATATATATATATATATATATATACAGGTAGTTCAACAAGTTCTTAAAATGAGCTTTTCAGAATTCGAATTTTGGCGCGCTTTCACCGCTATTGGAAACGGCAACTTTTCGAATGCTAGCAGTCAAAACATTATGATGATTGGCCGTTGCGATTTCGTTTGATCGCTTTTCTCGTGCAACCTATCGGCGTGATTTTGAACAATTGAGAAAAAAGAGTTTCGAGTGGTTATCAAGCATTTTTATTTCAAAGGTTGGAATGCGACCCAAGTGAAAACTGAGTTAGACGAGGTGTACGGTGACTCTGCGCCATGTTTTGCCACTGTTTCCAACTGGATTAATGAGTTAAAAAAGTCGCAGGAGCACCGAGGATGAACTACGTTCAGGACGCCCAAAAACGGCAACTGATAAGGAAAACGTGGAAAAAGTGCGGAAAATCGTTGCCGCAGATAAGCGAATGAGCATTAGGGAGATCGCGGAGGCCTTGGGGATCAGTTTGGGTAGAGTGCATTTCATCCTGCACGAAAACTTGAAGATGAAAAAGCTCAGAGCAAAATGGGTGCCGCATTTGCTCAACCAAGGCCAAAAAGACGCGCGTGTTTCCGCTTCACAGCGAAATTTGGCCAAGATGTCGAAAAATCCGTCGGATTTTTGGCGCAGATTCGTGACCGTCGATGAAAGCTGGGTCCATCACTACACTCCCGAGACCCAAGAAGCATCTCGTCAATGGTGTGCACCTGGTGAAGGACCTCCGAAGAGGGTGCGGACAACGGCATCGGCCGGAAAGACGATGGCTACGGTTTTTTGGGACCAACGTGGAATAATTCTGGTCGACTACCTTGAGAGCGGTAAAACGATCACGGGAGAATATTATGCAAGACTGTTGGACTGCCTGAAGCAAGAACTCATCGTGAAACGGCCCGCTTTGCAGAAGAAGGTTGTCCTGTTTCACCAGGACAATGCTCCCGCACACAAGTCGCGGCAAGCAACGGCAAAACTGGCCCAACTGAGGTTCGAACTTATTGAACAACCTTCCTATTCTCCAGACCTGGCCCCCTCTGATTATTTCCTCTTCGGACATTTGAAGAATAGTCTCGGCGGAAAGCGTTTTTCCAGCAATGAAGAGGTTAAGGCTGCTGTCAATGCCTATTTTCAGTCTAAAAACGCGGATTTCTACTCAAGAGGTATAAATGCTCTGAAATCTCGGTGGAAAAAGTGTATTGAGCTTCTCGGGGAGTATATCGAATAAGAAAAAATTAAAAACAAGATTTGGAAAATTCTTGGTTTTCATTCTAAGAACTTGTTGAACTACCTGTATATTGGCACATGTCCCCCTTGAGTGCATCGACGGTTACGTCATAGAAGACCACCTAGTGGCACCCCTAGGATTAAGGGAAGACAACTAGCGTGCGCATTTTAACTAACTCAAGAGACTTTTGGGGAGCTGGCACAAGGAAACTAGATTTATCCGGTAAACCATGCTCATCTTTGAAGTAAGAAAAGATACGGCGCTACAGTAAGGTGTTCTAGGTATAGCGTAGTGCCTCTTGATATGTTGCTACGAAGATCGCTCTGTTTCTCCATGCAATAAGTCCTTACATTGGTGTCTTCTGCAAAAATCAACAACCAACTAAGTTCTTGTTCCCATCAACATAATGTGTTTCGAATCATTTTAATGTCATAGAACGGAGGGCTTTTCAGTTTTCTTGCAGGATGAGTGTTGGCCTTTGAGTCAATGTATTTTCGCTGCGCTGCCTAGTGCACAGCATCCGTTTCTGCTAGGACAGGGACAAGACTTATTGCCAGCTACCGCGATTGTGATCATACACACATGTGTTACGTATGCTGTGAAACTTTGCCTTTCTGAAAGGTATACGACGGCTTGCGGACGCCGTCTTGCGGTATACGTACGTGACGGTCGTGAGGTTCATGCGCGGATGTCCTGTTCCTTGGCGCGATGAGCTGGCTGGATTTAACTATCCAGCAAAAACGAGTGTCCTTGGCGACGTCGATGTACGACCAAAGCCTTGCCGTCTAGCGATGAGCCTGCACAATGTTTACGCCGGCCTTTCTACCGACATTTTTTGGAGAAGAATCGAAGAGAGGTAAAACAAATGTCCACGTCGGAACACGTGATGACATCTTCATTCACAGTTGGAGATAGCCTTACGTCACAGCGCCATGTTGTCGACTGAGCACTAAAATGAGCAGGGGGAAATAATGGCCGCGGGGCAGGTAATGGCCAAAAAACTGTGTGACGCCATTTTCGCGCATTCGTGGGCAGCGAATCAGTCTTAACGAATGAACGAGACCCCGATCCTAGGATAATTTCTTTAGGGCGACCGTGGGGAGACAATTGGGAGTAAGGGCGGCCCTTCTTCTTTGAACGCTGTAAAGTTATTTCGTTGTTGGTGCGTTTTTTGCGAGGACACCGATAGCAGTCGACCCCATGGGCTGTCGACTCAGCCATAAGCACCGTCAGTCGCAGACAGTGACGTACGTCGCAGGGACGAAACAAAAATACTCATAATTGCCGCAAATGTGTTCCACGGGCACGGCGATGCGATACAGCAAATGATAAGGCGGTGAAATCGATGACGACTTTAAGACATACACCTGTTGAAAAGCATCAATCGGGATCTTTCTCGCCTGTGCAAGGTCGAATCGCTGTTACGAGGTCAGGGCTAATGAGCATTGTTCGGTGCCTTCGTGGTTACGCGCTTGCACGAAAACATACAAAGCTGGCAAGGGGCGACTGTTTGACAGGCAAAACACGTCAAGCCCAGATGATATAATATCACAATTTGAAGCTTTGCGCATCAGCCGAATAACGACAATGTACGGCCCAGCAAATATAATAAACGCTTGATCAGACCCACTATATACGTTTTATAAGTACGTTATTGAAGCCGGCGATTTGCCCTGTGTTAAGTAGGGTTTACAAGTAAATCTCCAAAGGATTATAAGAGCAAAAGTAAGGCACTAGGGCGGGTGTAGCCAAGATTTTTTTATTAGTAGCTGTATTTACTTGATTGGTAACACCAAAAAAAATACATTTAAGTAGCCCACTAATTTAAGAATAGGTCTACGATAGCTTTAAAATGCATTCGTGTGTGTCTACAAGCCAATTATTCATACAAGCCAGAAACGTGGACGAATATTAGCCATGCATTTATTGTGACAAAATGTAACAACACATAACCATACAACTGGAACAAAGCTGAAACTAACCGCCATTTTTGTGCCGATACTCATATGCAATAAACGCCTGTTTTACCGGACATGGCTCCACGCCACTCTTTCCCCGTACATACTCGCGTATGCAATTTTGGCATAGTTTGAGACGCGATGTGGGCCCTCCCACCCTCCGACGATTGGTCGCTGGGCTTGCGGACTCTAGACAGAGACTCTGTTGTCAGACGAACAGGTTGATATATTGTCCAACACGGCGCTGTCACACTAATTGGATGTCAACTTCTTTGATGCCCATCCTATCTAATTGGCACCACCATATGCCCGGCCACAAAGGACTCGCGCCGCCCATACGAGCTAAACTGACGCGTTTCCCGCCCGCGCAATATTATTATTATTATTATTATTATTATTATTATTATTATTATTATTATTATTATTATTATTATTATTATTATTTTATTTTACCATAAATTGGTAGATTAGGAACAATACAACGAGTAAGGACAGTACATGTTTCACTCGCGAGATAACAGACTCCCCTTCAATTTCAGTACATTCGAGTGTGGTAGCGCCCGATGTCACATTCTCCACAAAAACTACACACGCACAATCTTCAATACTGAAACAGTTAGGTTTCATACATTTTAATTGCGGCCTTGTTAAAGCCATTTGGTTTACTCCTTTCTTGGTTAAATCACAATTAAAATTACCACCAATTATATTATGTTTAGTTTTGTCGGTACAAAGCGCTTGACAGTTACCAATATCTTACATTACTCGATGCGGGTTTTTCTCTGGTGGGCAATAAGTACAGATTAAGTACAAATCTGCTAACTCCACGACTATGCTTCTAGCTGAGCTGTACACGAGCTTCGTATGTTCTGCCGACGCCCCACTTTGGTCGTCCCTGACCCTCTACTTTCTCCGGTTTTCCGTGGAATAATTTGTGACTGAGGAGTGGTGTGTCATTGCAGTCTGTCACAAAAGTTTCGGTTAAGAAGAGTATATCATACTCACTAAACTTATCCTTCGCCGCTGTTCTATATAGAAAATGCAATGATCATTCCAGCGCATGCTTCTCCGCCGATAGCGTTACCGAATATTTTATACGTTTCTGGTTGGCCTCGGTATGGGCGAAACTGGATGGCCATACTGATGGGTCTAGCAGAGGATTGAATCTGTTGGCGTCTACTTGTACATGAAAGCTATTGTAATATGCTTGGTTCAGGCCAACAAGTTTAGTTACCTTCACCTCTGTTTCGGTTCCGATGATTCGAGAGACGTATTCTTTAAGCACGCCTGCCAAATGTGACAACTTTAAGCGGCTTACGAAGAGCGCTTTTGTTCGTGGACGTTCAGGCACGTTATGCGTCTCTACCACTTTCAACTGCGTCATCTTGTTAGTACCCGTCGTCACCTGCACTACACGTCCGTTTTCTTTCCCAACTGTGTGCCATGGATGTTGGCGTCGCCTCTGTCCTTCGTTGGGTGTGTCCGTGATGTTGTGCTGGAGATCCCTGTTAGTTCTGAAATGGAGACGTCACGGTGTGAATGTTCCTCGACCTAATGACGTTGGCACATTTTGCTGTTGTCTATGCTGTGGCTTGGTGACTGCCTGCTGGCGTGATCGAAGATCAGCTGATTTTGATACAAGGCTGTTGCTGCCTAAAATCTTCTTAGAAAGATCGTCAGCGCATGTAGTTCTGCTGTGCAGCTGCAGGATGTCTTGCCGGGAGCGGTCGTGTTCTGAGAAACTATCAGCGAGACTTACCTCCAAAAACACGACTTGCAGTTGGTATTGTGCTTGTCCGGTATTTGAAATGAGCAGTAAGTGTGCACGGGCCTGCTGCATCCTTCGCACACTGTACGATCTTTCACTTGCAGAAACTGACCACCTCAAGTTCCGCAGGGAGGGCCAGGCATTCGCTCAGTCGCCGCCATCTTGAAGAATTATTATTATTATTATTATTATTATTATTATTATTATTATTATTATTATTATTATTATTATTATTATTATTATTATTATTATTATTATTATTATTATTATTATTATTATTATTATTATTATTATATTATTATTATTATTATTATTATTATTATTATTATTATTTTATTATTATTATTATCGAGTAAAATACAGTTCAAAAATGTCCATGTGCACACACCGAATGGTGAAAGAACGAATTCGTTATATCCGTCGGCTTTTAAAGATGGGCAATTGGCTTGTTTCTGGTAACATCGTCAGTTGAGTTCTCGCGTACTCGCCTACTGGTCGGCCTTCTGTCAGTAAAGCTGCTAGTAAAAGCAGTGGCTAGTGAATTTACTATTTTTATTGAGAAGTTTGAAGTGAGAATATGCGCCAGATACAGACGGGTGTGCAGGCGATTTCGTTCATGCCCTTACGCTCTACGCACGTTGACGTTGTCCCAACAAGTGTCCATTTTTTTACCAGTTTCTAAACGCTCGTAAAACGACAGAACAATTGTATTGTTTGTGTGTTATTTTTATTGAGTGACCGCCGGTCTGGCAAGACCGCTCACGCACAACATTTATAGCGTGCGATGCAAACATAACTTTATTGTCGTACTGGTCCAATCATCTACCAGAGTGATGTTGTAATTGATCTCCAATTAAGCTTTGCTCCGAGTCTACGTGAATTTCGCCACGTATTTTTAGTACTTTTGCGCTTTGGTTAGTAAGGGGCTCCAGCCGGTGTTCCTATCCGTATGGCTAGCTCATCCACGACTTGTTTTAACGGCTTAATCATCACTAGCCGGCGAAGCACCGGATCATCCGCGTCTCCTGGCGTAACGAAAACCGTTCAGTAATAATAAAAACGCCTTCACGACGCTGACCAACGACGTGGGACCGAGTGGACAGCATGGCGCCTTCAAAGAAACGAATTAAAAAAATCGAGAGCAGTAGATGAATTTAAGGGCTCTAAGGCTCTAACGATTAATGAACTAATGGTAGACAAATGAAGGAGGCGAGCGAAAAGGTGCTCAAAGCCAAACAGGAGTCGCCTGTGCGTTTTGCTCCATTATTCCACAGATGTTGCCTCCATGGCAATCAGTCAATTAGTGGTACCCACCACTAGATCGAAACTAACTGTTCTGTGCTTTTGTTGGTGTAGCTTAAACAAGCAGCTACACAATGGGGCGTCAAACTAATCGACGTCGTCAAGAGACTTTGCCTTCTACAAGAGATATCTTCTAGAAGTACAAGCTACGCGATCCGATGAAGGCCGCTATGGAAATAGAAACATCGCACATCACAACCAAGGAAAGACTACGAGGAATAATGCTCGAAGCTTGGGCATGTCAATAAAATTAATTCTAGCAATTGATGGCAAGCGCTTTGTTGCTATGCAAAGCCGGTTGTCCTGGAGGGAAAGCATTCTCATTTCTATGGGCGTACGGCTCAGACTCAGTCGCGTTCAGCTGCCGGTTGCCGGCAAATGCGCCCAGTCTATGTGAAAGAGCATGTAGCTGTTTTTGTTGTTGCTGAAGTCTAAATACTTTGATGACTTTCAGTCAGCATTGCCTTATGTTAGCCTATCAATCTGGGAGATGGTGTGAAAAAGCTTTACTTTATCGCAGTGTCTTTTGTTCAAGCATCAGCGGAACCTAGGTTTGAACTTTGAGTTGGGAAGGCCACACAAGAAACGAGTTGTTGGCAACTATTTTTCTTTTCATGCGTTATGTTATCATTGATAACCGTGATCATTTTATCAGATAGGCTGAGCTTGTCCTCCACATCGTCCCGTCTGAAGCGTGCTCATGTTGCAAATAGCTATCCATTTTATACGCGTATTTATTCTGCACTGCTAATTGCTATTCACTTTAATTGCAAACCTTGGACGCTGGGTCAATTAGCAGTTGTAAAAGTCCTGTGTCAACGCCTGAAAAATTGCTGAAGGAGACCTTTTGCCGAGAGTCATCTGATTTACTGACTGCTGCTGCTATTGCGGCTTGCCTTTAAAGTCTGCAGAGGTGTTTCGTAATGTGAAGCCAGATGTCAGCCATGAAGCGGCTGCGTTTCTCAGCCATTTGTAGGCCGTCAAGGCGCAATATTTACTTGAGCGCAACTGTGCGTAGAGACGTTTCTCTCTAAGTGAGTGCGACACCTCTCTCTCTTTTCCGTTTTATGGCAATAGATGCTACAGCCATTTTCATCTGAACTACTATCGTTTCACTTTGGCGGAAGGATACATCTGCCGTCACTGTTCCTTCTGCCACTATTCCTTTTACTTCTGCTACTTGACCGAATCTATGTTACTACTACTACCACTACAACTTCTAATACCTAAGTCGGCTTGAAAACTCTGGGAAACACAGTGGTCTAATTTGGCATAGGCGGGAGACCTCAGTCGGCTAACTAACGAACTAACGATGTTTCTGCATCTTTCCATACGGCCGTCTCGTTACAGATTATGCGTGTGCCTCGCCGAGGCTCTACGTGCCGCTCGAGTGCCAAGGAGCGCGCCGAGAGCCCAGCACTCCAAAGAAGACCTACCACGAGCTCAAGTCGGCCCAAACGAATGACACAGTCGTTGACTATCAGCAGCAAGACGTCCCGTATCATTTGCACCATGTCGAACGGGAGTTCTTCGCTAAAGCGCATAAGGCTACGTCTCAGGTGATATATATTCTTTATTTATGTGTAAATATAATTAATTTTTTTAAGGAGGAGGTTGTTTTTAATTATATACTATTCTCCGTCCCCTACGGGCTTGGAACTCAACCTGAGGTATATCTTCAAAGCACCAAGGGCCGGACATGTTAAGATATCTAGGGTTTCCCTAACAGTCCTTGTGGCAGCATGGCCGCTGACACTCGGCGGTATGGTTAATCATCTAATCTCAATGAGGGTCGCTCATGACAACCATGACTAGCGCACTAGTCCTCTAGACCACGCCGCCACTATTTATGTGTATCAAGATATACATTTGTGATGCAAGAACATGTGTATATATATATATATATATATAAAGATAACTTCAAGACACATGTCATGTTTATACTTTTGATATATGTATAGTAGATAAAACATGACAAAAGTGTGTAATACTGCAATACATACAACCGGCTAGCTAAGTTTTTTTTCTTACCAGTCTGTTGCACATTCATGGTTTTTTGAGTTCCTGGATCTAGCTAGCTAAGTTATGACGACGCAACCTATGTGGCCCATGCTTTTGAGCTTTTCGATAGACAATATTGGCACGATTTAGGTGTCTATACGGGCCGGAACGAACTAGCCCATTTCCGCTGAAGCGTTTGGTGACCGCATGACAGGTTTAGGTGAGGCCGAGTTTCTCATAGCGTTTGTTGTCGCCCTCGTGGTGTTCCAATGTCTTTTTGCTGCAGACTTCCGATGCGGCCGCCGATCGGCTAAGATCACTAAGTGTTCTCTTGTCTCCGACAGTCTCACTACAACGATATCGATTTGTTTGTTCGGATGCCGTTGTTGTTGTTGTTCTTATTGTCGTTGTCCTCGATATATTAACCGTGGCCTCGTCGTTATTGTTGTTGTTGTTGTTGTTCTTGTTGTCCTCGTTCGTCGCGTGTTGGACAGATTGTCATCGCGGACGACGATCGGGCTCTGTCGGACATCGAGGCGATCAGCGAGGAAACCACCGAGGAGGTGTCCTCGTGTAGTTCCCCGCCGTACAGCTCGACGTCCACGATTATGGTCGACTTGGCATCGCTCCATGACGATGAAGACAGCGAGGTTGTCGATCACGTTCACGACGACGCCGCCGTCACCAACTACGCCCGCATTGGAGGCGGCGGCGGCAGCGGTGGCTGCAGCGGGAGGAGGATCGGTATAGGCGTTGGTCATAGGGGGAACGACGTTGCCAATGGCGCCCTGCACGGCACCGGCAATTGTCGACCGCGTTCCGACGCCAGGAACGGAACCACCACCACCACCACGGGCGGCCGAAAGAGGCCCTCGAGCAGATGGTCGGTTGCGTCGACATCCGGCGACAGCGAGCGATCGCTCAGCCCCGGCCCGGTTCGCCGCGTCCGAGGGCTACCGCCGCCGCCGCCGCGGCAGCAGACGCAGCCGGCGCACGTGACGCCATTAGGCTTACGGCCAGGACGTAGTGCATGCGGAGAAGCTGCCGGTGGAGGGGGGGCTAGACGCGCACAAAGACCAGCAAGTGTTGCAGGACGGCCAAATGGAACATCAACTGCAGCAGCCGCAACAGCAGCAGCTGTCATAACGACAACGCTATCAGTAGCGCCACGAGCTCCGTTGGCCCTGCCGCCCCCGCTACCGGGGGCGGCTTCGGCGGCGGTAGCGGCGGCGGTGGGGGTTGGAACAGTTGGAACATCAGCAGCAGCAACAGCAACAGCGTCACTACAAGACGCCGGTCAAAACGAGAACGGCGGGGGCGGCGCCGCTGCCGCCCCCGCTGGCGCAACGGCCACGGGCGGCAAATATACGTGCGTCGAGTGCGGTAAACACTACGCCACCTCTTCGAATCTCTCCAGACACAAACAGACCCACCGAAGTCCCGACTCACAACTCGCCAAAAAGTGCCCCACCTGCGACAAGGTTAGACCATTACCGCCACTACCCAGCCTTACGTGAATGTCCAGGTGTACACGAGCAAATGCATATATGTATATATGCTTGACAAATATATATATATATATATATATATGCTTGTCAAATATATATATATATATATATATATATATATGTATATACATATGCTTGTCAAATATATATATATATATATATATATATATATATGCTTGTCAAATATATATATATATATATATATATATATATATATATATAATAAATTATTTTGTATATACTGATCAAATGCATGATGCACACCGGGCGTCTTTTTAAGCCACGGTTTTGTGGGATTGTTAAGATACTCTGGATAGTTCAACATGTCAACTTACGCTGCTGCTTTAAGCACCCCTGATATAAAAGGGTGAGGTGTGTATTTAGGTATACATGTCAAGCGAATATTAAAGTTATATATATATATATATATAGACACATCCCCTCCGATCGCGAGGCACAGGCGAGATGCACGGGTTCAAACCCCACCGTTACACATTTGTAGTTATAGGGTGCGTCTCACCCTAAATGTTAGCCAAGGGTCAGCCGAAAAAAGTTTAGGTAAACATTATAAGGCCTTTTTAAGTACAAGATTTCTAACTGGTGAGCCTCGCTACTACTAAAAGTCTCAGCTCAGTGTTGCCATTTGAGACCCGGCAGATCAGCTGCTTGCACTAACATTGTTATTTTCTCCACAGGGAGGACATTGGTTGTTCCTCGTACAATAGCGGACCACATGCAGTAGATAATAATACAAGAATACAAAACCCGCTGTTGATGTTCATATCCCCAGAGGTATTTCGACTGTAGACGAACTACGTTCCTATTTATGTATCTGTTTGTTAATTGATTTGCTCCCTTTGGCACCGTTGACTTGGCACCGCTTTCAGTATATCAGGTTTTTAACAACGTTATTTATTTATTATATACACACTTACATTGATATATTATTTCAAATATTTACAAATATTGCAAGAAATCAGTAGTAATTTAAACCTACTACGTCATGGATGGTCTTAAAAATAAACAAAAAGATACTACCAAGCGCATGGATGTTCTTAAAAATCACTATCAGGGTTAAGTAGCGCGTGGTATTCTCTATATTCAATATATTGCGTTGTATCCGACTCACGAAACATACAGAGAAAGCGCCCCCCCCCCCTGTGGCACACTCAGTCGCTCCGCCCAACCCGTATTGGCGTATGGATAAGAACTTTGGACTACAGGCAGTCCAAAATCCTGACCCATTCGTAAGGTGACTCAAGAAATGCGTTGCAAAGCAGCCTGCATGAAGATATTAATATAAGATGATACATATATTAACATGATTTATTTATCCTCGTTCCTATTTTGTATTTGGCCGCATATCGCATATTGCGTTTACGTATATGCTGAATGGCATGCCGCGTCCATCCTCTATACTATAAATCGTGCGTCTAACTGTCGCGTCCGTTGTCGTCGCGTGCGCCGGCGCCGGTATCGGTGTCGTGGCGAACGGGCGGTCTGCTGTACACAGGTGTACGTGTCGATGCCGGCCCTCGCGATGCATCTGCTCACACATAAGCTGAGTCACAAGTGCTCAACCTGCGGTAAGGCCTTCTCCCGGCCCTGGCTGCTTCAAGGGCATCTGCGTTCGCACACCGGCGAGAAGCCGTTCGCATGTGCCCACTGCGGCAAGGCGTTCGCCGACCGATCCAACCTGCGTGCTCATATGCAGACCCACTCCGGTGCTAAACACTTCCAATGTCCCAGGTACAATGCAGGCCCGTATATATATATATATATATATATATATATGTATATATATATAAATATATATATATATATATATATATATATATACATATATATATATATATATATATATATATTGTACGTAATTTTCAGCAGTACCGATTCCCTATTATTATTTATTAGCCGAGTTTGACGCGAGTATGTTGGAGCATTATTTCTTTTAAAAAACAGCACTAAATATCTACAAGCTAGGTATCGGCCACGACAAAGGCAAACGTTCTCTATCAAAATGCATCTTGCCCTATGAAATCTGTATAAAGTAGTAATCTGTATTGAAAATAACTTTGGAACGTAACTTCAGCTGATAAGAATTGCTTGCTATATATATATATATATATATATATATATATACATACATATATATATGCATTATATCTACATATATTTATAAAACTTTATTCATAAAATTACTCTTTAAAATTGGTAACCCTTTCAATATATGGTGCGATCATTATGTAGGTAAACTAATTACATTGTGGTCGCATAAGTGACATGATTGCAGCAAGATGCAAGGAGAGCGTGTATTGATTTTGATGTTCAGGGAGCCATCGTTTCGACTTGCAGACTTCGGTCCGACTTAGTAGACCTTCCCCAGAACGTTCCCAGAATGTGCCTTCCTGGGAACGCTACAGCTACAATTGCGACAGGGCGAACAATCTGCGACTGACCCTACTCTAATTAAGATTAAGGGTTAATAATGGTGCGAAGATAGTGAGCTAGGTCATGCGATGCGTTTCATCCCGATTTCGTGACTATGTGTGAACCTATGTGGCTAATGGTTTGTTTTTGCCGATTAACTGATTCGTGTTTGTCGCCTAACTGATTCGTTTTCGATCGATCGATCGATCGCTCGCTCGTATCCGGCCCGTGTCTTGCAGGTGCTCGAAGAGTTTTGCCCTAAAGAGCTACTTGAACAAGCACATGGAGTCGGCGTGCCACGTCACAAGGGACGAAGCCCAGCCCCTTGAAGAGGGCGAGGTGATCCTCGCGTCGAACTCCCTTATCAGGGTCTGATCTAGCCGCCACTGTCCATCGAACGAACAGCACGTAACTGCTGCACGTGGTCGGACCCGGCCGACAGCAGACGCGCCGGGAACTTCGCCTCGCGCGAATGTGAAGCTGGCAAACCGATGGATTACCGATGATCGGAGCAATTCGGAGAAAATGAGGAAAAAACGAAGAAGACACCGTAGAGGCAGATACACAAACCAACACACAAACAAACACTGATAAGCAGGACAACGACAACAATCATATGATGACTTTAAGAATGATTACGATGAAGATGATGGATCGTACGTAGAGTAGAAAAGGAGTAGTGGAAATCGACATACCGTATCGCCCCATTATCGGCCTTCTTTCGAATGGCTAGCCAAACGGGCCGGCAACGGAACCGAGGGCCAATTGATCGGAGGGCTTCGATCTGGTCCTGAGTCGGCTGAACTGAGTCGCCCTACATCACAACACAGGACTCTCATCCCGACGCCATCAATGCCGACAGCATTAGCAACATCAGCAGCTACAGGTTGACAACGACAATAGTTGTTGGTGTTGCTGGTGCTGCTGTTGTAAACCCTATAGCCCGCTCAGGATGAATATAAATCTAGGTAGGTTTGCTGCTTTCTCTACGAGCGGTTCGCGACTACAGCCAAAGCTTCTTCCTCTTTACTAGCTTTGCGTATCACACAAACAGCGTTGAAACCTTTGATTACACAACAATTAAACGATGTTAGTAGTAGTTATGGTCACGCTAATGATGTTGATAATGCCTATGCTGGATGCTAATGCTGATGATCATGATTGTATTGATGAATGGTTAGTGGCGGCAGTCATGAAGAAGAAAAACAAGACGAAGAAGGAGAAGAAGAAGATGATGATGATAATAATATTAATAAGGATAATAATAATATTAACAATAAGAACGACAATTAACGTTGCGATATACGGGAATAACGGTGACGCGATGATGACACATGATGGAGCGCGCTACCACTTCGTTCGTTAGATCGCCGTCAATCTGGAGTTTTATGAGACTACTGGCCCTCACACATCCTCACACCTGCGAATAGATACATTTTCACGTGCAACACATGCATGTACATTCATGCACGCATGCTCAACGCATGCAAGCAAGCAAGCATTCATACTAACATACGGTCAAACTGACATACAAAATACGTGTATCTAGCCAAGACTACGCTGCCACGTACTGGTGACCTCGAACAG
>QVRM01000910.1:30000-38922 GCA_003439945.1 Dermanyssus gallinae
TCTTATCCGTTGATTAGATCAAGACCAGCTTACAATACAGTGTTAGCCCTATTCCTTCTACGACTACTTACTACTACTACAACTACTACTAAATATGTAACGTTTTTCGGCTGACCTTCAACCTAAGATTTAACGTCTACGGCACTGATTTTCGCATTGCTTCATAGACGGTCCCCCATAAATACAACAAATGTGCAACGGTGGGGCTCGAACCCGCGCACCTATACCTGTCACCTCCGGTTGCGAGGCCGCAGACTTGATCCACCACGCCACACCGGGCTCGACACTACTAAATATGTGCTATAACCATTTCTATCAGTACCAGTTTCGATTTCTGTTACCGAATTTCCTCTTCTACTGCTAAAGTAAAGTTTTCGGACTGACCCTCAGCCAAGATTTAACGTTTACGGAACCGTTTTTCACATTGCTTCATAGACGGACCCCCATAAATACAACAAATGTGCAACGGTGGGGCTCGAACTCGCGTACCGATGTGTCCCCTCCGGTTGCAAGGCGCAGACTTAAGCCACCACACCACCGGGCTCGACACTACTAAATATGTGCTACAACCATTTCCATCAGTACCAGTTTTGTTTTCTGTTACTGAATTTCCTCTTCTTTTTTTTTTTATTGAATGTATGTTACAACCATTTCCAACGGAACTACTTTCGTTTTACTTCATTGAATTTCCTCTTCTACTGCTACTACTACTACTAGTACTGCCACGAAAACAAACAGCATAAAGGACATTCTCTCCTCACACGTTGTGTAGCTTACTGGCGAGCATACTATGAGGGCGCCACGGCTTCCCTACTATCCCGTTGCTTCCCCAGCGGTCAACTGGCGGCAGTCCATCGAAGACTAAAGTGCAAAGGTTCGTCTACCTCGATTCCTCGGCCCAGAGCGGCGAGTCAGGCTGACCATAGAACAGATTTTTTCCGCTCAGACTGAACACCTGGCTGGCTACCACCGCCGCAGCGTGGGCGACCGCTAACGCTATTGACGACGCTAATCGACGATAATATTTCCTGTGATGATACAGGATGATACCGATTACACTACAACAATTACTAGGAACACTATTCTCACTACCATTATGACTATTATTATTATTATTATTATTATAACACGGTCGATCGTGACCAGGCTTTGTTGTCAATGTGCAGAATGCGTGTGAGCTAAACCGCAAAAACCTATGTGGTGCATTACACGCACTATTCAATGAGTGCACACAGAAGCACCGTTCACTCAGCATCCTAACAGAATAATAGGTCAAAGTGAAACAATGATAATACTGCTGCTGCTGCTGATGCAGATAGAATTAATATATTTTTAGACTTAGATATTTAGAAATTTAGATGTATGTATACATATAATGATTATTACTATTTATCTAGAATCCTTGAGATATATTCATCTATATACACTAAAAAATCGGAGTCACTGATGGCAATAATGGCAAGCACAGCAAGATGGGTATATATATATATATATATATATATATATATATATATATAAGTAGAATGCTGCATATTAGATGGTTCTTTGTGATGACTTTGAATGTCGGAGAATATGCACGACTACATGATAACGCTTCTTGATGTCGTATGCACATACATATTAAGGCTATGTTAAACTGTCCAGTTATTCTAACTTGTGCGCACTGCGCAAGTTGTATAAAATGCTAATATTCATTATACCATCTACCCTAATGGTAGACGTCTTCGACAATAGCGTTCAATACTGCTACGTAACCTCGTTTTACACTGCAAAGATAACCGTATGATGTATCGCAAGCGGTTTCGTAATGTTATCTAATGATCGCGCATATATATATATATATATATATATATATATATACATATATACATATAAATATATATAGAGGATCAGACATTTGTAGATAAAACATACATACACGGAGCAAGGTTATACGAAAAACCCGTACTGAGATAGGAATATCTGTCAACTCTTATAAGCTTCCGTACGTTTCGTTTTCTTCCATGGTGGACGAAGAGGCCAAACAGATCCATTGCTGAACCTGAACGACCTGATAACCTTGACATTCACGAGGTGCATTGCCAACCATAACAACAACGGACGGAGAAGCACCGTACACAGACCTATATGTACGGGGGGTGTGCCGTCTGTGAGGGTGTGTTATATATATATATATATATATATATATATATGTATATATATAAAATATTTAGGTATCTGTGTATATGTCGGTTTGTTGCGTACTCGTGTGTACGTCTCAGTGTGGCTGCTTGATACGAGCTCTTCATATGAAGGCTTTGCATACTTAATAGAGATACACAGAAAGAATGGAAGAAACAGAGAGTGAGAGAGAGAGAGAGAGACATAGCAACCACAGAGGGAGGCGAAATGGGAGAATCAAATTTGAAAAACGCAAAAAAGCGAGACAAATCGATCCTATGGAGATTACAAGGGCTGTCCAGCTTGACTACGAATGTATGTACCCTTATAGTAGTCGAAGTAGTAGGTGTAGTTTTTTGTCAGCTGCTAGCCCTGCCGGCTTCCGCCTTCGGCGATGCCTCAATCGTCCGCTTCGTCGGCGTCGTCATTGTCGTCTTCGTTAAAGATTTGGTGTAAACCATCGGCGACTTCGACCGAATACCTACGCATGTATATACGATTTAGGTCGGTCACACATACACACAATTTACATCCATACATAGACAGCCTATTGAGTGTCTCTGTGTGTGACTTGATGTCGATCGCACATAGCTCCCTCTCGCTGTCGTTCCCATCTCTATCCCTCTCCATTGATTGGGGGCCGCCTACATACGGGGGTGTACAAACCTGGCCACGCTGCCGCGGTCACATCCTTCCATCCTTACGGGTGGTAGAGACACACGGCTGACAAATAGCGGGCGGCTTTACCCCATACACCCCACATGAGTAGTACGGGCAGGGTGAGCGGCCAAACACACCGACTTCGCGAGCTCGCGTCAAAGGCATGCAACCATCCATGAACGCATGACGGCGTACCATGTGCCGTACGCCGTGGCATGTTGTATGTTGTGTGCCTAGCGAGACGGCGCGATTCGCGAGGAAACGATTCGCCGAGAGGCGACGGACGGACGAACGGACGAATCGAGGCGTGCTGCGACAACAGTCCGAGAAGCATGAGCACAGAGACAGAAAAATTGTGACCGCAGTATCTCTGTGAGTGCGGCCAGAATGGATGCGGAGCCTGCGATGTACGACTTCACACGGCGGGTACTTACGTGTGTATATGCCTACTTGTACTGGCATGACTCACTGACTGACTGACTGTGTGCATGCGTGCGTATGTGTGAGGCGGTGTCTATTCTCTAGTGATAAGCTCTATATGTTTTCTAGAGTTGCAACACATACCAAAGACCAAAGAGTCTAAAAGTGACATAACGGACGGACGAACGAACGAGGAAAAAGGATTTTGTTGTCTGAGAGACGGGCGGTACTGGACGCCGTGTGCTGCCTCGTGAGGTATTTCTATAGTTATTGTCCCGCAGATATCACCTCCGTAGCGCACGAGTAGCAGCTGACGTGACGCAGATTGCGCGTCTACTAGGCACGTCTTCCCTTCGTGCAGTACCAGAGTTAGCTTTGACAGAAATGCGACGGAAATCCGTAATGAGTGCATTGAAAAGTGGAAGCCTCGACGGCCGTCAACTGGACTCTACGTACGTGTTTAGTTAGAAGATATATAGTTTTGTGTGACACATCGACTTCAGGCCACCATGCAGCGATTAACATCATCGTGTACGCATCTGTGTCGAAACTATCTGGGCTTGAGAAGCCCGCCGGAGCGTGGAGTGGGTCGGCCTACCGGGTTCTGTATAAAACGCCACAAGACCTCACGTTTGCCCTACGTACTGTATGACGTTCAGTACAGCATTCGGTGCCTGGAAGTTAGCCACACCTCTGGTTAAACTAAGTTGTGCAGGTCAGTTAGCTATAGTTAGTTAATCACACATATATATATATATATATATACATACATACATATATATGTTTTTTTTCTGATTCGCCATCGCCGTTTGCTTCATGCCGCGACACGTATCGTGTCGGGAGTTTCTTTCGGCCGTTTTGTTGTTAGGCTCTCTACAGCTTCTTCAGCCAGAAGAAGCAGAGTCCAACGACCGCCCGTCCTCTAGCTAGCCATCACTGTGGATCTATGCGAGGCATTTGATTGCCACCTGCTGACGTCTATGCAACGTCATACACAACGACTGAACTCGCGATGAACTAGCGAACTCACGAGGTGCTTTCTTCCTCGTCGAGGCGGCGCACTCAAGCACACGGCTGATAGCGCAACAACGTACTCGAATGTCGTTGTTGTTGTTGTTGTTGTTCTTGTTGCCGTGTTCCGCCATCGCGAACCGCTGCGACGCGTCGAAGTAAAGCTCGAGAAAGTGTTTCACATCGTATACTCACAATAGAATCGTTGCTCGAATTGCTTCGTACGATACGGTACTCTCTGTAGCTGGCGTCGTAAGCTAAAACGTGGAACGCTTATTTTCACGATGTATCTGCAACGTCATGTTTTGTGCTAAACTTGCGTCTGCGTATCATGTGTGGGGTGAGGTCGAGTAGACGTGTGTGTGTGTGTGTGTTGCTGAAATAAGGACGTACCAGTGATTGATAGTTACGCTGATGATAGATTGATGATTACGCTGATGTTACATTGATTATTACGCTGATATTACATCGATTATTACGCTGATATTACATTAAATATTACGCTGATATAACATTTATTATTATTATTATTATTATTATTATTATGCATTGATGATTACACTACATGTATATAGGCGAGGCCGTTTCCAACAGTCCGTCTGTTAGATCAATTTCGGCCAGACTTTTCTACCTCCTGTCCACATTACGGCTGACCCCAAGGTATTATGGCTCGAGTCAACTGGACGCATTGTGTGTGCGCTGTCAATTTGGCCCAAGTCTCTTGCGCTAAATTCCCTATGCAAGTAAGCCGATTTCACTTCTGGAACATGGCTACGCGTTAAACGAGAACTATCGAAGGGACTTGGAACCTCAAACTTCAGCAGCCCGCCCCACGTTTGCTGCCTTAAATTTTGCGCTGCGTGCTCTTAGTTCACGCGGTCAACCGATGAGCGGGATTCAGATTGGATCTGTAAGAAAATTAGGCCAGCGGTGGATACGACATTTGGAAAATTTTCTCGCACAAAAAATAGACATGAATGTGTACCGGGCAGCCGGTAGCCGTTTCCTGACAGAGAACCACCTAGATCGACCGGACAGCGACAGCGGTTGTATAGCTTCTTCTTCTTCTGAACACAACGCCAGCTTTGACGATACGTTGCGTCGTCTCATTGATAAGAGGAGGACAGGCTGACAATAGTTTTCTATGAAGCGGGGCGGGTAGATTTTCTGACCAGCGCTCGTATACGATATGCTTTCCAAGAGAACTATATAGAGCACATCTAGTGAAGATTAGTATAGGCTGTTTGTTGTTCCTGTTGTTGTCGGTGTCGTGTTCGTTGTATGGCTCATTTTGTTCGCGTTCTGCGCGAACGTATTTTGGTCTTCGTCGTGACGCTATCAGCTTTTACTGGCAGCGAGCACGAGAATGATTCCTTAGTTCGTCAGTTATCGACCGTAACTACCGCCAAGGTAAAGACAACGAACGTGTCGCTCCCACACGAGGCAGAGATAGACGCCACGTGATACACGAGACGGAATGATGGAGATAGGTAGAGAGAGAGAGAGACCACAACTGAACTTTAGAAGACGACTTGCCGCTTACTTACTCGACTGAGTTGCGTGTGTTGCACACGAACAATGTAGCAAGCACAACCGGGATTGGCGGTACTATATATATATATATATATATACAAGTCGTTAGAAAATATGGAGCTGCCAGCACCGTCTTTGTTAGGAGGCCATATTAGACGCACGTTGTTGCATGGGGCCCTTCGTGAACGGCGTTCGTACACAAATATTCGGATCACAAGGCAGCCTTGTGGTTCGAACATTTGTGTACCTTAGAGTCGCTTTTCCCCGCAAACCAAACAACGAAATTGCCCAATGATCGGTGGTGAGCTAATTTTGTTGCTTGATCGTCCAGACGCCTGCTCGGTTCCGACACTTCCGACAGCCATCAGAAGATATCAACAAGGTCCAAACGACAGCAGCAGCAGCAGATCTGGTACGATAGGCGTGGGTAGCTCAGTAGTAGCGGAGGTTGGCCGTAGTTAATGGTAGCTATGTATTCATACGACACCTCAGGGCTACACCGCAGGGCGCTAGTGAGGTGGGGAAAAGTGAGGAAAAGAAAGGTAGATGCTCCGGAAGAAGGAAGGCAGATGCGCCGACAGAAATACACATACCCGTGCACATTCATACCTACATGCATTCGAACACACACGAAGGCGAGATCGGGTTTTTCCTCTATGCGACGACGCGACATAGACAAAGTAACTGCACGCCACTTCCAGCAGTGGAAGGTGTTTCATATTGTCATCATTAATCGAGACGCTTCTTCTTTTCTAGATGATCTCATTTGTACGATTTGATAGCGGATTCCGCCACAACAATAATGCTATATAATAATCTACAAAATAATCATCATAAGCGATTACGCTAGCCTCTAAGAATCGATCGCCATATAAGCGCAGTCGCTCGCTTGCTTGCTTGCGGTCACAGTGATCATTCATGCCTGTCGTATCTTGCTAGAGCGATAATCATGTGCACAATGTAATCTAGTGCAAGAACTACATACAGCTTGAACCAACGATGAACCTATTTCTATGAATGCAGCTCATTGACGATCACAATACCTCGCACACTCATCTAAGCGTATATAAGCGTACAGAAATATTGTGTGAAAAAAAGCGTATTTATTATGAAAACGTGTCTCTGCATGCTTGCGGGTGCGTCGCAACGAACTTCCAGCTAGACTACAATTGGCCCTCGTTTTTACGACTTTACCCCCTTCTAGTCGATCTATATATATATATATATATAGTCCTGGCAGGATCCAGGTCTATACCTAGCGCAATCTGTCAGCGATGGATGGCATTACATTAAGCCGTGCGGGGTGGTCTTGGCTCGCCTTGTCTCGTGAGGCGGCCGGGCTGAGCCGAGCACGTGAAACGTGAGCGTGGGAGGCCGATTTTTGGCAACTCAGTAGGCTGAGACTCCGATGCTGACCAATATTCGTGACACGTGACGGATGCCCTTACAAGGTGCGCGTCACGTTTCGACCGTCATCATTCACCCCACCAGCGAGCTCTACAACTGACAGTTCGTCCACGGCTCGATCGAATGTGTCACAGAGCCGCAGAAACGAAGACACTCTGCGCAGCTAACCCTACGTTGCAAATACGGATTGCAGACATCAAGGCAAATTCAATACGCCTTTTCTAAGTCGTAACGCCCATTGACAAATCGCTAATCACCAACACCAATAACAACAACAATACCGGTGACCTTTGAACACAGCAATAATCGCGTGTATTCACTTGAAGCAATAACAATAAGCAATAACATCTCTAGGTAGTCGAGGTGTAAGAGGGGCTTAATTATCGTTAGGTGTGCGTGTGCATATATGCATGTCTGTACTCACATTATAATATATATATATATATATCTGTGTATACTCATATAAACATAGCTTTTATCTCGCATGTAAACATATGTGTGCCGGCGAAGCTCGATAATAATAATAATAATAATATTACATCTGCTGTTA
Organism: Dermanyssus gallinae; assembly: GCA_003439945.1. Classification (NCBI taxonomy): domain Eukaryota; kingdom Metazoa; phylum Arthropoda; class Arachnida; order Mesostigmata; family Dermanyssidae; genus Dermanyssus; species Dermanyssus gallinae. The sequence continues at coordinate 37,742 of QVRM01000910.1, forward strand.
CGTGTGCCGCATTACAATCATAGTATGTTGAGCGAATTATAAATAAACAGAAAAACAGATAGATTGAGAAACATAAAGAGAGAGAGACAGTTGCGATACCGACATGGTTGGCGTAATGATCACAGCTACATGATGCATTATCTTCAGGCTGACAACGTGACGAAAAAGTTACGATTTTTGTGACAAGCACGGTGGCCAACATAGAAGATGGTTGATAGTAGAACTGGTGCGCGGCGGTTTATGTATCGATATGTACGTATGTTGACCGAGTCATTACATGTGTTTCACGTCATGTAGAAAATAGTCACGTACTGGACTTAGCTCAGGGAGCAAGTATATATATATATACACGCCTGTGTATTATCACAACGACAATGCTGTAGTCCATAATGTCAAAGTATAAGAGAGCGTAATTGACGAATTATCTATATATATATATATATATATATATATATATATATATATATACGAGAACTAAGGAGAGCAAAACGTTATCTCCTGAATGTGTGATGTCCGTACGCTTATAGATCGCCGGGATGCCCTATAACGGACGGTGGCATAGGCAGAGCCACACGTTCAGAAGCAGCGACTCATCCTTACAAATGGTGTAAACGTAGCGCTTGATGTAGGCTAGTACACTGAGTGTTACTTAGCGTCTTGCAACTAGCGACACAAAAACCAAAAATCAATCATAGTATGGTGATGACGATGATGATGTCTATAACGTCGAATTACGTAAACTCCTTCGCTTCGATCGCTACGGTAGTCATCAGGACATTGCTTGCAACCAGCGCTGCCTGGATGCAACATGCATACAGAACAGACAGAGTAATAAACGGACCCAAGATGACAGGAACTCTTACAATTACCAATACCATTAGCATTGTTATGAGTCGCATCGTCGTCTGTTGGCCCACCGATGTGTGTTCGATGTGTCCATCGCCTTCCATAATAACAGGACCACAATTCATGAGAGCACATACGGCGCTACCAACGAAAGCCTATTGGGTCTACAAAAAAGTTTTTTCGGTTTTTTTCTGAATGATTCTCTACGGACAAGATCGAAAAAAAAAAGTTTTTGTAGCCTTACAAACAACGAGACGATGATAGCAAATGCAACTGAAACAAACTATACAACTAACTACTACTACTACTGCAATGCTATCGGCGACAACAACAAC
>QVRM01000911.1:0-81891 GCA_003439945.1 Dermanyssus gallinae
AATAATCATTACTATTCTTTATTAGCATCGTTATTATCATAACACGCCGCCACACGGAATATATATTTATCCTAAGTTATATGTAAGCAATTTGTATTTGTTGTTATTACTTTATATTTGTTAACATATGGCGCTTGTAATTTCAAACTAATCGTATTGCCAACTAAGCATCTATCTTGGAGTAATCTTGGATACAACCATCTTCCCGTCCATGTTTTAAGGCTTTTCGGGACTATTTGCATACGTGGCTCATCGTGCGACATGGTGTGCTATTTCTCTAATCGAGTCGGTGCATTCTGCGGGATGCTGTGCTAGACATTTCTGCCCTAACTCCGACTCCCAGGACCGCGTTGCATGACCCTGGGGAAAAGCTGAAATTACGCTCTGGGGTCAAGGACTCGCACGCGCCGTCCCCGCTATCACCCACGAATATAAGACCGCGGTTGACGCTCACCCGGCATATGGTGCGCCTAAAGTCGATCTTGTTCGAACGGAGTCAGTCGCCATCCGTCCCAGCCAGTCACACTTCTTCACTCATAGACAGAAAACAATTGGAAACTAAATGGACATTCATTCAGAGGACGGTCCGCTACCGGGCGGAACGGTACTGTGGAGAGTAACAAATCTAGCACGAACAAGAAATTTACCACGAAAACAAAAAGTAACGACAGCATTATAGCATATGTGGCGGTATTTGGCGTGTGTTGCCACGCAAGTGTTTGCACCGAATATTTGATGTACAACACATGTGCAGAACGATAGAATCCAAGTGACAAATATATAGTGCTCCAGAAAAACGTATTTTTTGCTTTGCTACAGCGCACAATCGTTTTGCGGACTCTCATATATCTATAAATGTATATATATATATATATATATATATATATATATATATATACACATACATACATAAAACTGTCTGCCCTTGTCGCATAACATCACATCAGCTTTATTAACATCAGTTTATCATAGAGCTTCACCCGGGAGACAAAAAGGCACGCTCTTTTCTAGATGTCGGTGAAGATTTCAGTATTTGTCTCGTTAAGGAACTTGCAACAGGAATGAACATTACGCAATATAAGTGCCACATAATGTTTGCTAGCTCTGAAATGGGGCTCTCTCTGATAGTGTAGTCGATAATTATTATAACGACGTCCACACTGTGCTGTCAATTCTGTACAACGAATGTGCTGCAGAATCGCAGGTTTCTCTATATATAGCCTGCAGAGCGGCAAACGCACAGTAAATAGCGACTGCGCTGTGCCATGACCGCGCCCTCATGCATAAAATATCTGATATATTAGCGCTTTATCTAGTTATTTTTTTGGGGGTTTCCAGTGCCACAGCTAACAACGTTAACGGATAAACAATTACTACGTGCGACAGGCCTCAAGATGTGTAGTTTTCTATATATTCTGAAGCTTTGGACTAATATATATATATATTTACCAATGAATACCTCAATAGAGCCGGCTTGCTTACAACAAAGTGCCTAATTCGCTTTAAGTAACTGCACTGTTCGACCTTAATCATGTCTAGCTACAATGTGGCCTTGTGTGTGCACCATAGACGCGAATACTCTGAATGCGAGGCGCTCGAACCTAGCTTGCATTCGGCACGACTTGTAAGTTACTTACGTTATTAATGTAATAAAATTGCTTGATTCATTTATCTACGATTCCTCTTGCGTTGGCTGATCATTACTGACTTTGTGCGCTTTGTACGCCTTTCAGGATGCGCGATTTAAACACCATGGTGCTAACAGGCCTGTATGTAAACGACCTCTCAATGCACGATTTTTCTCGAGACATGGTCCTTGCGGGCCAGCAACAAAGCGCTGAACTGAAAATGGCCTTCGAGCAGGTGGGTTTTGTAAATGTTCGCATGGTGATGACCTTTACTCTTTCTACCTACCTACCTAGCTCCATATGAATAAACTCTGTCGATTATTTCCTAGTCGGATAAGGTGCGCGTACTTACGGCGCGTGACGATTGTGCACTGACCCGTGTAGAACCTAAGGACAGGTTCCTTCAGAGAACATGACTTCACGAAATCATCCGTTAAAGCTTAGTGTCGCTTCTTGGTTATAAGTAAGCCGTAGCGTTGATGACATGTAATGCTGGCCGGAAACGCATAATGACGGCATTTGCCAATACTGCCACGATAACGGGATTCGCCAATACTGCCGCAATACAGATCCACAGATAATAGGACAACGTAGCCTGTTATTAACGACAAAAGTCTTGCCTTCGCTAACTAAGGCCTCACATCGGGACAGATAGCCGGGAACGTGAGTTGTGTGTGTGTGTGTGTGACAACGACGTCTAAAGCCCGTTTGATGAACAGTGCGGACATCCTATATTATTGCGACGACTGGTTTCATCTTTCGCGATCGCGTTTCGAGCAACGCAAATTGGGAATTCCTTGAACTGATTTGGTTCGAAGGTTGCCTCATAAACCTGCGTGGTGCCCTGATTGTACGCGCTAAAGGGTCGTTGTCCATCAGGCCGTTCATAATATTGGCACGTCCCGGTAAGGGTGGCGTGCTTTGGCCAGCTCCCCTCTTAAATCGGCGTCCTCGCATCTGTGACCAAGCTTTCTACATTGCCTTTGCGCACCCGCTGTCGGTTGCCTAATGATTATGCAACGTTCGACTACTACTACTACTGCTATTACTTCTTCTTACTGTTGTGGCTGTTGCTGCGAGTAACCCTAATCACACCTAGCTAGCCTCTTTCCTCTTCTTCTATCAGCAAACGCATCAGAGAGGAAAACCAACGAAACGATATTGGATCTTCTCGTCTCAGGCACCTCTGTGCTCTGCTATCCTCTTGCTAACAAGATGGCTGGCTGATTTGATCTGTACCCTTTTTCGTTTTCCTTTTTCCCAGCCTAGCCCGACCCAGCCAACACGTTTACAATGCCGCGTGTGTTCATCACCGAAGATGCCCTTCAGACCCAGAGAAGGCCTTCGAAGTGTCTCTATGCGTTTAGGTTCAGTGACCAGATCTGTCCGAAGTTTAGCAACGAATCGGTCCAAATTGTGGCCGCCCCGTCAGTCGCGTCGAGCCACAGGGCCGCGCAACCACTGTCTCGATGTGAAGTCAGAATTCTCGTCTTCCTTCATGAAGTCTGAAATGGCTAAAAATGTATAAGGCAAACGTCATGACTACCCCAGCGATGCCTGGACAGCTAGCAAAACAGATAGACTATGCAGCGTCTCCCTTTGCGCCTTGTGAGGACACCGGTCAACGCTTTACTTCTCTATATCTTATTACCACATTACACCCTGGGGAAATCACAGCACACCTCCAGTCTATTCGATAAGCTGTGACACCCCACAACTTTTGAGGGCTGTCACAGCGGTGAACCTTCGTCCGACGTTCTCTCAATGAGAAGATTTTTCCCTTTAGAATTTATCGTCTTTAGATGCGAAAATGTAGTCAAAGTAGCATTTGATACCCCTTTAAACGTCCAGTTGTTTTCTAAAATGAGCAGAACAGAGATCATCAAAAAATAAGCTGAGTGAACGCTGAACAACATTTCGTGACAAATCCAACGTCTTATAATAGTTTGCTACAGAAATATGCGGGCGTACGTGGATAAAATATTGCGCACTCAGAATTTAACGGCATTCGGAGTGCTTCGGCGATGGCTTACTTTAAACTACCGAGCTAGTGAAAGTAGGGCTTTTTTGCTAATCGTTGCCTTGTTCTGAAAAAACTTTAAACCACGCCTCTTCAATTCCTTCAGGCACGTAGAATGAGTATCTGCATAAAGCGGCGTTGTTTTTGGATAGCTTATGCAATGACATTTTATCCTTTGTAGAAAAAAGAAAGACGTTATATTGTACTACTAATTTCAGGAGCTGCAAAAGAGCAAACAGCTGGAGGACTCGATGAAGAAGCTCGACGAGGAGATGAAAAGAACCGACGAGCTGCTATACCAGATGATACCAAAGACAGTCGCCGATAAACTTCGGAAAGGGGAAAGCAGCGTCGATACCTGCCAGGTAATTTTGCGGGCAAACGGACGAAGTCATGGCACGCCATCATGGTGAGATCCGCCAGGCCACACAAGCTAACACTACGCGTGCAGTCATTCATTGAAGAAGTACTCTATGAAACAAAATGCGCATAGCAATCATAGGGCCGGTCCCGCGCACCCTGCAAGAGAGCAACTTTACTGAAGGTTGTTGCTATTAGATGCATTATCTTAACAATTGTATCGCTCGTGCGTGGCGCTGATGTAGTACTTGGAGTCGTTACCGTAGTTCAATCATTACATTATCCCTAAGAAATTGCTTTGCGTATTTGTCACCAGTGCATAGCCAGTGTATAAGAGGTATATGCAATTTACCAGACCGTTGAATAAACGTTTATTTTGCTTTATTTTTTTTTATCATTGGCTCACTACAGAAATAATGAGCTTACTACCGACATTTCAATTGCGTTCGCCCATCGCACGGCTGTAAGTAGCAGACCATGAGAATGATTAGTTCGTTCAACGTTTAGTTTTAGTTTCTGATTTTAGAACGTCTTGGAAGTAAAAAGTACACATTTTCCACAGAAATAGTACACGGTTTAGAGTGCCCACGCGCCCATTGGATTTGTATCAGCTAGAATGTATATAAGCTGATACATTGTGGCCGTAGCTATATTTTGTGATAATAATAGACTTTGTTATCACCGTTATTAAGGGTCCCATGCAATAATAGTAATAATAATAATAATTTTATTATTATGATTATTATATTATTACTACTACCACTTCTACTACTATTATTATTATTATTATTACTATTATTCTACCCTAGGCACGCTCAGGATGGCTGAAGACATCAACAACAGCTGGTACCAAAGAGGTACACGAACATAATGATATGAGACCTTCCTCACGAAGCACATTCGTATCAGGCGTTTCCTAACGATAGGCTGAAACTTGAGCTTGAACACAAAACACGATGTCCTTGCTTTTCTCAGCTTTCTTTCAAGCGCAGGGAGACTGATTGGGGATAGATAGCAAAGCCGCCTGATGCTTCGTTTAACCGGCGGTGTCGCCTATGCAGCGATAGAAGAGAAACGGTAGAGTGGTCTAGTCGCTCTTTCCGGGTTAATTAATGATATCGTCATCTTCCACCTGCCAGTCAAGCCGTATTGTGTTGTCGATCATCAACGGTGGAGTTGCGGAGGGCGGGACAGAATTCGCGGGCGCAGGGCATCTCTGGAATAAGCAAGCGCACCACGCTATGTATGTACATGCATAAAAAAAAGGAATTAGGAAATATGGTTTACTCAATAAAAAAAAAATTATATATATATATATATATATATATATATATACATCTTTACTAAATCAGCGAAAGCCCCAGTCATTCTATCGACAAACCAATTATATTTGCGTGTTTGGAGAAAACATTTGCATCTGTTAACTTGCATTCTACTTTAGCTCAAAGCAAACACATGTTGTATTAAAGATAATCCTCAAGAAAGGAAATTCTTTGCAGTTTTTATATTTTGGCTTTCACGCTCAATTACCCATTTTTTAGAAGACATTTCCGCCCCTTGTTCTATTGGAAAACATATTTTTTGGCGAGTTGTACTGGATCCCACAGTTTGTTGGGCGAGTTCCGGTAGACCCTGTGTGTAATTTTATATATGTGTATGTATATCTATATATATATATATATTATATATATATATATATATATATATATACGTTCTTACATATACGTGTACATACATGGTTAGGAAAGATAATCGTTTATATAAATTGTTTTTTATATATAAAATTGAAAATGATTACTTATATATAACCATACCGATCAATGTTAACTTCTGCCTACTTGTCTACGTGTTTCTTGTCTTAAACGCAGGGTCGGCGCCTCCCATCAACTCACTCAGGCTAGGTGTTTTTTCGAGATGCGCACATTTTCAAGACAGGGTTGGCAGGACAGAGTAGAATCAACATGCTGTTTCTCTTGCTGCCTCCACCACCTTCATTCGCTCTCTGTCTGTTTCTTAATTGACTTTCAAACGTGGTTTTTAAAGAATTTGCAAACTTTTCCTTACTGTGTTTTTCTTTCGCAACCGAGCCGATACGAATATTAAAGCAACCGTCGTCGCCGCCGTTAGCGCCGGCATGTATCTTGATAATCTGTTCCACTTCGCCGGTGGATGGAGATTTTGCAATGCTCCTAATGTAGTCGCATTCTAGTTAATGCCGGTTACGTGGCACGCAGCATGCTATATACGGCAATATGCGTGGAATATGCTCTTCTACCCGGCCAATCTCCAACTTCCATTCAGCTGGAAGTATGTGGCTTTAAGTTGAGGCCAGATGTAGCTATGCTAATAACAGCCTACACAATTAATTTAGATAAAAACCCTCCGCAAAGGAACGTATACATTTGTGGCTGGGGTGATCAGGAACAAAAAATAAACTGAAAAAAAGGCGTCAAATCGGTCATAGTACACGAGGTTTTAGTATACATATCGTACGCGCAATATATTCTATTAGTGTGCGTAAATAAGTTGCCCTATTTACAATATACGAGTATATTGAGGTTACAGCTCAACCATATTGACACTGCGAAATTAATAATCGCACACAGTACACCACAGACTCGATGGTCTGTGTTGTACAGAAATGGACTATCAAAATGTGTGCTATATATATATATATATATATATATATATGCACTACATTAAAAGTTGTTGTTGTTGTAGAACATGAATGCTGGGGTAAGATGGTCGCCACTGCGGCCATAGCTGCTAATGTCAGTATCGTATGAAAACCGCACTGACATATGGATTTCGTTTCAGTTCTTCGATAATGTGACAATTCTGTTTTCGGACGTCGTAACCTTCACTGAAATCTGCTCGCGCATCACACCGATTGAAGTTGTACAGATGTTGAATGCGATGTACTCGCTTTTGATCAACTTACGGACAAACATGGCGTTTACAAGGTAATCTGTCGCGGATTTTTTTTCTACTGCTGATTGCTTGCCAACCATATGTGCTGTTGTTCTGGCTGGTAATAGCTGGTGCTGTGATATATTGAAGTGTCAATGTGTTAAAAGATATCCAGTTTCCGTTATGGTTGTTTCCTACCTGTATATTCGGCGCCGGGTAGGTGATAGATCCGAGGGTTTACGAAGTTCGCAAACGCACAAACTCGCTAACCTAACGAACTCTAACGCTCGGATGGTGCTGGCATTTTGATGCAGGTAGAGACCATCGGCGACGCGTACATGATCGTCGCGGGCGCGCCAGAGGCAACGACCCACCACGCCGAGAAGATCTGCGAAATGGCGCTCGATATGGTGCAGTGCATTCAGGGCCTGAAGGATCCCTCGACTGGCAAGGTCATACGAATCCGGGTCGGAGCCCATTCGGGGCCGGTCTGCGCCGGTATCGTCGGCCAGAAGATGCCCCGCTACTGTTTGTTTGGCGATAGTGTGAACACCGCTTCGCGAATGGAGTCCACGAGTGAGGTGACAGGAGGATGACGATTAATTGTTGTAACCGTTTTTCTAATTGAATGGCAATTGGGTATAATATAGCTCCATCGCCTCGCGTTTTGCTAGTGAATCTAGTGTATGACTGTATACGAAAAACTAGTCGTCTGCAATGTATTCACATTTTAATATATTAAAGTAATGCATCGTAACTAAACTAAATATATATATATATATATATATATATATATATATATATATATATATATATATAAAATCTCGTCGACAAGCCTTGCTTGGAGTTTATCTTAATCATCCCAAGTGCATTGAAGTACAGCCATTCAATTATGGTATATTTTCTTTGTTGTATTTCTAATTTGCTCTGATCTTTATCAAACCAATTTCCTACATAGTTATTATAACGTTTTTGTTGTGTAGAATGTAGAAAAGCACTTCTTCCTTTGGTTGTTCAGACAACATTTTTACTTTTTTTTTGGTCTGCTTACTTCTGTAGAGCCTATCCTATTCATATTAAGGCATGCTCTTATACATATATTTTTTTAGCCTGAGCCTAAACATGTATTCAATTAGAAAAATAAATAGTACTAGCATAACGGCGAGCAGAACATTTCCTGTAGATATAAGCGCTACTGATTCGACCGATTCCATTTTTGATTGAGCCGGTTAAATATATCGTTAATAAATATCGTCGATTCCACAGCGTTCGCTTGAATACCTGTTAGGCCATATTTGGCCACATTGTTAGGCCATATCTCTCTGAAATAGCTATACGTTGGTGGCAGCTGTGAGCGTCCCAGCGTTTGCATCCCGCTTTTTGCGTTTTTGATGCTACTGCCACTTTCGTTACTGTTGACGATCTCTCGAATGGACGGGTTACTGGGCTGGATATAGGTACGTTCAGTAAATCGTATACGACCAATACGCGCCACTGCCGTTTTAACTGTTCTGTTTTTCTAACTGCTTTTATTGATCCGTTTGGTTGCGTTGCTCATGGCAGCCGCTCAAGATTCACATCAGCGTGACGACTAAGGAGCTCCTCGATGCGAACGTATGGACCATTTCCGAGAGGGGGACAGTATCTGTCAAGGTAGGCACGTAACGCCCGCAGCAGCCAGACAGATCTAGTTAGGCAGATACAGACGAGGCAAGTTAGCCCGAATGCGTCTCGTCTACTGCAGCGGTTTCTGCGATGTTCGATCACGAAGAAAAGTTGATTACGTCTCTAATTAACTAAGGAAGCTGTGTGTGGCTGTGTATTAGCGGCTGACAGACAGAACAGCCTTTACATGCCTAATTATAACCTAACTAAGATTTTGATTCGATTAATGGACGGATCAACCCGGCGATACGTGGTTTGCTCAAAGCAATATTTCGTAAGTTCTGATGATCGTGATTGAAGTTATATATATATATATATATATATATATATATATATATATATACATATATATATATATATATGCATTTATATATATATATATATATATATATATATATATATATATATATATATATATATATATATATATATATATATATATATATGCATATTTATATAGAGCAACCTGGCTTATACGGTCGTACGGTCTAATTTCAGGGGAAGGGAGATATGAAGACGTACTGGCTCGAAGGTCGCAAGGATCGAAGGTACGCTCCGCTACCGAATGCGGTTGCCTAAGGCGGGTGCGGCCAGCTACGTGTACGTTGATACCCGTCAAACATTGGCGGATAGTATCTGTCGTATGATGATGAACCTTATTCGCTCCGCTCACAATCCGCCCCGCTCGGCCGGTTCGATGCTACTGCCAGAACAAGGAACCCTTTTATATTGAGCTTTTCTTTGTCTCTCCGTGATTGACTGTGTGCGCGTTAGCGATGCTGCAGCACACTAGTGCGTGCTATATCGTTATCTCCCCCCCACCCCCCGCCCTCCCTTCACCTAAACTAGCCATACCATGGCTCCCAATCAAGCGTCAATGCAATGCGTCAAACCATTTTTTGTCTGACTGTATCGCCAGTGTCAAACTTGGCCCCAATCGTACCCCTATTAAACCTTCTGTCATGCACCTTGTAGCACAGAGTTTGTTTAAGCATACCTGTAGCGCTTTGACCAATATATATATATATATATATATATATATATATATATGAAAATACTTCTAACTGATATAGCTGAAATCGCGCTCGTCAATCTATTGCAAAGTTATTCTGCTGCTACTGTCACGTATGCCGCTCTTCGATAGTATTCTTGCTGCACCATGCAATGTTCTATGGGGTAGACACATTTAAGGTCATAAATTGCTCAGTTTCCACTGGTGTCGGTTGGTCGGTCTCTCGGCCAACTTGCTGACGTTTATCACCCGCATTAACAAATACGGTTGAACGGCCCCGCTCGTCAGCATTCCCTCGGACCGGAAACAGGCCTGTACTATGCTAGACTTCACGGCCGTCATATAACTGATGAAACGTAATCGTAACATGCGTCAAATGCGTCTGTGTCTAAATACGTCTGCCTCTCTCGCTTTCCCTCTCGCTCTCTCTCTCGCTGTGTCAAACACTTACAGACATCGGGCACTCGGTATCAAGGTGCCGCCTCAGCCGCCACTTCACGCGAGCGTACTTCAGAGAGCGGCGGCACTTAACAGGAGTATCGACAGCGGCCATAGCACCGGTCGGACTACAGAGCCGCCTGCACAACCCCCACCTGCTTCAGCATCGCCATCTCAAGGCGGAAATGCCGCAGCGAATGCAGCGGTGCACTCGGCGGCAAAAAGCGACCTTCTGCCACCAATGCAGCAGCTTGAACGGCACGTAAGCGAAGTGTCCTCGATCCCCTCGGAGGTGATGAAGTCTAGCAGTGAGCGGTCATCACCGCCCCGGGGCCCGGATGTTGAGGGGACGTCCACGTCCACCACCGAAGTCGAGCCATTTATGGTCGACGCAGGTCACCAGCACGAAGCTAGTCAGACGGAAGCCAAAACCGACAGTATGGACGCGTCCAGAGAACCAGAAAAACGAGCGGCGTTTCTTTCCACGAAATGGGATAGAAACAAGAAAAGTCTCATCCGTCCAGGTGGGTCGCGCTGTGTGTCTGCATCGAGACGTCGTTATGGCTTACAGCAAATCTCCTAGGGAAACTACTTTGGAACAGTTTACCTGCGTCCAACCTACACAAATGAACGGCTAATACTAGTCACATGTTACGGTGCACTGCTGTACGCGGCAGGCCTCAAGCATCTCTGGGCCTTACAGGTTTAATCATGGTCATTTATCAACGAGCCGGAGTTGGATTCTGACACTAGAAGTCCTAAATTCGATCTTGGTTCTATTTTTCAAAGCGGCGTTGCCTAAGATTTCGAGATTTAGGTTGTAATAATAAACGTCATAATGAGTAATACTATTATTTGTTCTACAATGAAAACAATACAAAAATAACCTAAACAAAAGCCTAGACTTACGTTTTGATTGGCACTCGAATTCGCTCGAATCATTTACCTTTTTAGCAATCATTTGTACAGAATAGTGTAACTTTTTTATAGCTGGTAATCGATACTTTTAAATGTCACCACAAGTCAATCCGTGCGGAAACCAGGACACTATAATGAAAATTATATCTCAGCAGCATTGCACACCAATTAACCAACACTCGGCAACTCTGCGGCACAGGTCATAGATGGCCGGCGCCGTCGTATGAGAGCCGAACTAGCAATTTGCCCCCTAAGGTCACTAAGAGTCCTACTAAACTTTTAAAAAACCACTATAAAGCACAGGCTTATAACATCTATTTACCCGTTACAGTTATAAGCACGATCATTACGACTGAGCTTAGCTTTCCATCCAATATTCATGACGTCAAGGAATACTAATGTTTTTTGATGGAATGACGGGGCTCGAAAAGCCGCTCGGTTTCAAGACACGGACGGGAAAATTCTCGCTAACAAAAAATTTAGATCAATGTAATTTAGGTAAACTGTAATAGGAGCAGACCACCGCAGGACATGCTAGAGGAAATAGCAGCTAGACGGAACGCAAGCTTCGTTTCTATCAGTGAACCAAATAAAAGTAGAGTAAGTGCAAGAGCAGGATGGTACACGGATCTAACACTTAGCGCTACTAACGCCGGCTCCCTATCAACAACCAATTACGGAAAATAAACAGAATACGTGTGGGTAGACATAGCCAACCGGTGAAGACTATACTGGTGCTACATCAGCCTGAACTGCTCACAGGAGGAATCTGAAAGGTTCCTTACTGAACTTGGAAACCCAGTACGCGACACAGTAACGGATTGGGAACACTACTTACGGGCGACTTTAATGCAACAAGCGAAACAAAAGGATTAAATAAAACGGATACAAGAGGAAGAACCTTACTGTACTGGGCAGCTAGTCCCGTACAAAACGTACAAAACAAAAGCAGGGACCCTACTTTGTACAGGATAGGCCTATACTCTCATATTGACCTAAAGCTTTGCGATGACACGCTGGCCTGTAAAATAACGGGTTGGAAAGTCCTCACTGAAGAAAAAACCTCACTGACCACTACTGCATAGAGTTCACGGTAGAGGCGCGGACACCCAGGTGACCTGCAAGCAACAAAGCTTGCTACCGGGTCTCCGATAAGGAATTCTTTAAAACCGAAATCAGCAATGTAATCACGGACGCGAAACTACCCCAACCCGGGGAGCTCTATGAGCTTCTGATAACGGCATGCGCTCGAGCTACAGAGCGCATACGCCCAAAGCAGGCAAAACTAAGGCCGAATTATTGGTGGAACAAGACTGTTGGGCAGAAGAGGTCTGACTGCAACAGAGAAAGGCGTGAACTAAAAAAGCCACTTGAACTAAAAAACACTTGAGGATTAAGCTCGAGCGTTGGTTAACTATCGAAACTGTAGAACCACATTGAATCAAGAAATTATTGAGAGCAAGACCAATAGCTGGCGCAACCTTCTCAAGTAAATCGAAAAAGATTCTTGGAAAAATCTCTACAAGATAATATAAGGAGGTAACGCACGAAAACCCAGAGCTGTGCTCGCAAAGGAGCAAATTAACCAGGTTCTGAGCAAACACTTCCCGGAGCACGCTTGGCCAGGGAGTCATAAAGTAGGCGAGAGGCACCCACAGGAGAAGGGGCCGAGCCCCCAGCGATAAGAGTAGCAGAGGTACTTAAGGCTGCGGCTAAACTTAAACCGGGAAAGGCTCCAGGGTCAGACGGCATCCCATCCCTGGCAGTTAAAGCACTTTTTAATGAGTGTTCAGATCTGGTTGCACAGGTGTCTGCTACAGCGACCAGAAGAGGAACAATACTAACAAATTAGACACAGGTCAAAACCGGTCAGTGCTTACTGCTATCCACCGAGTTACGGCCAAAGCTGACATTTTACATAGTTCAACCATATGTACCAGAAAAATGTTCCTGGCAATACTTCTAGACGCCAGGAACGCCTTTCCCTGAGATTTGAAGGTGGAGGACGGGCGAAAACTCTGGGACAACAACTCGAGCAACAGTGAGGGCGTAGAGACAAGGCAATGGAGGCATGGCAAGCCAAATTGGACTCCACTCCTTCTAGAGCACCGGGTCACACTCTCCGATCCCTCATCTCAAACATAAAAAAAATGAATTGAGCATCTGGGTGGAGAACTGAACTATTACCTCACATCCTTACGTGACATAAGGACTTCCAGGCCTACCTCGTTCGTATTGGAAAAGCTTTCTCAACGAGCTGTGTTTACTGCCAGAAAGGAACGGAGGACGGCTCAACCCACACTCTTCTAAAACGATAGGTACTGGAACAAGCTAGAGCCACAGCAATTGCAAAACTCAGGAACAATTATTTTTCATTACGACAAAAGACTGAACTTACGTACGGCTGCCTTTTCGGCAAAGTTGCTGTTTTGCTGTTAAAGGGTCTGACACACCGTGCTTTCCTGGTGGGCAGTGAATGATCGTCGTGATTGCAGCTTACTAAGTATTGCAGGTTCTTATTAACATAAACATCACCCTATATATATATATATATATATATATATATATATATATATATATATATATCTATATATATATATATATAAGCTGGTTACAACGTTATAAGAAAAGAAACCTATTAAGCTATGAGCTCGTGCTGCAAGTCGTCACTTTGTTTTTCTACTGGTAATGTTTCAGACAGTTTCTGGCCAAAACGAGGCACTATTGTATAATACGAATATTGAAATTAAAATATGTTTGTCGTATGTTAATTCTAATGTAATGGCAAGCATCAAGGGTTTTGTTTTGTTACTTGAATATCTTTAGTTATTATTACTTGATCGTGTATTGTCCTGCTGCTACAACTCGGCTGCTAGAGAAAGCCCATACAAGTTCAGTAACAAGAACTGGATGACGGTAGATGCATTTAGTTGATTTCGTGCTATTGGCATATTGGCCTATCAAGAGCGTCTGAAGTGTAGTTGTCAGCACGTCAAATAGCGATAATTCCAAAACTTGGTGCGTGAGCTCTGTTCTATTTAGCGGATTTGGTGGAGCGGATACAGGTGCATTGATAGTTAGTATGTTGTTACACTTTTTTAAAGGTCGGCTCAGCGTCACTGTATCCTCCGGTGGCAGGAAGGGCACTGAACACGACAACAATCAACGTACGCTACGAAGGATATAAAGCAATTAACCAGTATGCAAACGGGCCGACGCAGTTCTGACGCGACGAAGCTGACTGAGGCCACTAATGAGCGGCTAACAAGCGTTTACGTCTACGCAATACTTACTAGCTTGGGTGCAGCACTGGCAGGTCTTTCTGGCGGCGTACCTTTTTTCTATTGTAGCCGCTTGCCATGGCAGCTCGAGTACCTTTGTAGAGAGAGGAAGGCCGACGAATTAAGCAATTTCAGCGTCCGGCACCTCAATGTTACTTAGCTCGATTTTGGTAACATTTATTTCTGCATATAAGCTTTTTTTTAAAAAGAAAAACACAATGTTAACGCGGGCCACAGAAACGACACTCTAGGTTGGCTTACGATACCCCCACGTAAAGCTACAAAAAGCAGTGATTATCTCAGTGAAGATTGCCACGTGCATAACACGTTGAGATGTATGCGATTAAATATTACGTCGTCTCGGCTAAGGTTATACGAACTCAGTAGTATATATATATATATATATATATATATATATATTTGTTAACGTATATATTACCACACTTGAGCCGTCATTGTATTACTGTTACAGTTACCTGTGTTTGTTGTCATTATTATCGATCTTTATTAGGAAAATATCTGTTCACATGCTTCACGCATATTTCTGGAAGAGTGTTTATTACTAGTTCTTTAATTTATCTGAATATAAGGACCATCATATAAAATTACCGAGTGTGATACATTGAGCGCGTTTCACCGAAAACAGAGACAGTTGCAATACTATGGCATGACAGTTGTCGCTGCTACACACCGTCAAGGCGAGCGCGCCAGAGAAACAGAGATTTCATACGTTCGAAGCCAAAATTTTCCACGAGCACACCGGACACTCGGGTGGCACAATTCATTCGCCCTGGGAGACCAAAGACCCAGGAAAGCACTTCTGCGGCGTTAGCCGCTAGCGCCGCAATAAAATTCTCCTGAAGGGCTTCTAGCATTCTTAGACGTTCATGGGAGTCGAGTTCTCCTATGATGCAAGATGAAACGCCATACATATCGCGACAAAAAGTACGCAAGAGCGGTAACGCATACGTACGCAAATGTTTATCCTTCCTCATTTTCTCTGTCGGTTTGGTTCTGCTCACTGATTTATATATATATATATATATATATATATATATATATAATTAGCTACACTAATTATTATGGTCATTTAGATTGGGGCTTTATATTGTTATCAATTAATCAATCGATAACGTTTGGTAAACTAAGTGACTTAGTCTTACTCACACTGATACCCTCTACCTAGAGACGAGGCATATAGTAAAACACAGGATTTGATAAATGTATATTAGCAATCCTAACAGTACTGATTATCGTAGTCACTTTATTTTTACTCCTTGTTTCCTTACTAAAAAGAAGTTTCACTCTACCGAGGCTGCATATCTTCGGTAGAGCAGTGCGTTAGATTTCTTCTGCGACAGTGGAGTCATGAATTCGATTTTAATCTGGACGTCAGCCGCTAGAAGGTAACAACGTCCCTGAAAACGGCCCTATTTCTCTTGCTTGAAGATCGCTCCAGGGATAATTTTTTTTAATCATATTTACTCGAACGGAGTGAAATTTTCACGGTGGGGTTTGCAACCGATTGGCATAGCTACTTTCGGATACTTTACAATGTTTGTATTAGTTACAAAACCGATTTAAACTACACAGTACAGAGGTTTCTATCGAGCGTATTTGTTGGTGGAATTGAAGATGTCAGATGTCGATCTGAATTTCTTCAACATCAAGGCCATTCGACTTGAAGAGTAATGCATCCAACTACAAACACCAATTATGACCCGTTTTACCACTTGACCACATGCTATGTCAACAGCCATAAGCCAAACAATGCATATGTTTGCCGTAAGTGCCGATGTAGTCATCGAAATGCTGTTCAGCGATATACTGATAACCCTACTGCTCCTGTTGTTTTCGTTTGAGCTTCACAGATTTTTGTTTGTAGATACGCCTCATAAATGTGAGTAAAGTAGGTATTGTATAATGAGTAGATGCCGAAGATGAATTAGTATTTGTGCAGTTCTAGAAATTCCTAAGAAACACACGTCTATTATTATGCAATTTCAAATGTAGTTCATTTAATGGAACTGCTTTTCACAACGCCTAAATTCTCAGTAAGTAAAAATGCTTAAAAAAATAATATTATTCGGACTTAGGCATATATATTACGCCTAATCTTAACTTTAGCCTTCACATTACCAAGGTTGTGGGGACATCTCTGCGCACAATAAATACTATATTCCGCTGTTTCATTTTACCGACTCCTTATATGTACATTACGCCTTTACAAATATCTTGTTCTTCCTAAACTCACATATTGCTCTCCTGTCTGGGAGCCTTATCTGTCCAAATATAGGAAGTTGGTGGATGGCGTCCAAAACATGTTTCTAAGACGCCTGCGAATCAGCTGCCCCCACAGCGTGTTAGATGACGTTGTTCCAAGTATTGACTCACTTTTCATGCAGTAGAGCTTATCTGTTCTACATCAATTACGAAAATGTGACTTGTTAGGACACTTTTTGATGTACGCTCCAATAGCCTAGGGAGTCAACGATCAATCACCTCAAAAGCCGTGGCCCGCGGTGAATTCGTGAACGGACTGTTTGCTTGGCGTATGGCCAAATGGGCCCATGCTAATCCAAATAGCGCTCGCCTATTTGGTGATTAGTCACGATTGTCTTACAGAAGTATGTATATTGATACCAACCCTTTTATGTGAAATAAAAGTGATGTTATGTTATGCGTGACAGTTACGAATTTCCGAACCACACAGGAATCAGCCGCTTCAACAGCACTAGAGGTTAACGCCAGTAAGTGCGAATTGTTTCACTTTATGAAGGATGACGAGTGATAAATTGTAAGGCGCCACCACGAACTTCGCGGACACACTCCCTGGTGCCCAAACTTGTCGCGAGGGCATTCTGGAACTCCTTAAGGCCACTGCCTTGTCCCTCAGAGAGCACCTAATCTCGTTTGCCGTATGGCATTTCGTTTCTCGCGGACGCACGCTTGCCTGCCCCTAGCTGCGCCATTTGCTTGCTTCGTGCAAAGAGTTACGTAGTTCTTGAGCGCAAGTCCAGCCCTCAAGATGCTCGCGGACCTTCAACGGCTTTACTAATTTATGCGGAGGTGTGTCTGAACATTTCCCTCGATACAGTTGCACGCTCTCAGCTCCAATTTCCGGTCAATCTCAGTGTTCTCGGCTTTAAAAGGCCCTCCAGCCCTCTGTTGTACCTGAGTTTCTTTCATCGATTTTGCCTACCACTTTGAGCCCTCCTCGAACAGGACTTCCCAGTAGCTCACCAGGATGATGCCGATCAGAAGTGGCGACTTACTGTTGGCGACTCAAGCCTCTGAGAGGGAGATACGGGCAAGCAATTATATATAGGACAAAATTTCCTTAGTACAAGCCAAGCTTCTTCAAAGAGTTCTTAGTCGTAAACCTAACGGACTTAATCTGTTTGCCCACACATCAAGGCCGAAGGGTAGTCATAGATTTGACGTCCGACCGGATGACAATCTTGACACAGCCAAAAACTTGGAGTCGAAGATAGTGTTAAACTTGAGGATAAAGATCGTTTCTAACTCGGAGTTACGAACCGAGCTAAAGTCAGAGTAAGGGTCGTGTGTAAGTTTCGCCGAGGTCTTGATGTTTTCGCTGCTTTCCTGTGTTTTTGGGGCACGAACATGGCTGATGCGAATGGTCACCATCAACTGAGCTGCCGGGAGGCACCACCCGTGAATCAGTAGCCAATTATGCCGTGAATGATGGACCCGTTAGGGCCTTTAAACTGACACATCTGTGTGACGAAGAAAAGAACGGAGAAAATAAAATATTAGACCAGACGGTAGGACTCTGACTCCCTAGGCCATGGCAACTGCAGATCCCATCATTCTGGGACCTGTCAATACGGAAAGCTTATGCAGCGAGCTAAACGGCGATCTTCAGCGTGTTAGGTGGCGTTGCACTCACAGCGGAGAGGCCCAGACTCGTCATTGGAGAACGAGTATACCATCTGTTTGTTTATCATTGAGACATCAAGTGTGTGGGAACGAGAAGCCATGATCATAACGCGACAAATCGGCCAGATGATCGAGAAGTCGTACGGGAACAAACGATCCACACATTCTCCGCAGGGAGACGCCTGGATGGGGAACTGATATATAAAAAGTTAAATCTGCACATCTATCGGCCACATGATAATAATAATAATAGTAATAATAATAATAATAATAATAATAATAATAATAATAATAATAATAATATTATTATTATTATTATTATTATTATTATTATTATTATTATTATTATTATTTATTAATATTGTTTAAATGTTACAATTGTGAGGTGTGAACGTGTACTCCTTGTCTTCTTCTAACTCCTAAATATTATTCCATGGAACCGACAATACAGCCGGCGTTTCCTCGGCACACAGCAAGCGACAGCAGTTGCCGTAGAAACTCGCCTTCGCGCCGATTCCCTGTGAGATCTGTAATCCGTTGGCCCAGCTCACTGATGAATCTCTTGGTTCCCTTGCTTACCGGGCCCATTGTTTCCATCGATATTGGCACTACGATATAACTTGTCTCCAGTTCTTGGTACTTGCGTTTTTTCCCATTATCTGCGCGCTCGGCAACCCATCCCGCTTCTAGTGAACTGTGGCGTATATACGAGGGAGCCACTGTACAGGACACTGTAGCATCCCATACCAAGCATCTGCCGTTAGCCCATAGCGGGATTGTTACACCGTCTGGTCTTTTGTCGTCATGAAGTCCTATTCTG
The DNA here is from genome assembly GCA_003439945.1 of Dermanyssus gallinae. Lineage (NCBI taxonomy): Eukaryota > Metazoa > Arthropoda > Arachnida > Mesostigmata > Dermanyssidae > Dermanyssus > Dermanyssus gallinae. Next base: position 18,956 of record QVRM01000911.1, read on the forward strand.
GGCTCGAGCGTGCTTGGTATACCAGCTTTGCGTAAGGCTCTTCTTATAATTGCATTGATTTCAGCGTGTCTAGAAACTCTACCATGGCTTTTGATGCAGCTAAGAGGGTGAAGTCCATCCTCAGTTACTGTGGTACCACATGCGCGGCAACTGTAGGGGTTGCAAACCGGGGCACCTATTCGAAGAGCTGTTACCATGCGGAATGAGGTGTTGTCCAGCATGGTACCCAGCTGCGGGGAAGGGAGACACTTTAGAAAGCCTCCACTAAATGTGTCCCGTGCTGCCAGAAAGACAGCTTTTTCCACTGGAGATTGGAGGTTGTCTAACAGCTCTCTAGCTGCAGCGCTGCATCTGTAGGAGTCCAATGTATGCTGTGTGGGACGTTCTTGCCAGGGGCCTGGTCCATTTGTTTGTCTAGCTATTAGCTCTGCAGCGTCTTTGGCTCTTGTGATTCCTTGGCGGATGTCTGGTTCGACCAACGTTTTTGCGAGTTTACCAAATTCCAATAGAGACGCGGCATAGCACATGGGAGCCAGCTCCGCCGCTGATCTAATACCAAGTCCTCCTTCGGCAATTGGAAGGGTTGCTCTTTTCCAAGTGTCATCATGCAGGTCGACGTTTAATACTTCACCTAAAATGCTTCTTGCGGTATCGTCGTAAGCTTGAAGATCTTCGTGGCATTTAATAGCTGGTGAAGTGCGCAGAGTATAGTTAAGCTTCGGCGAGCCCAAGCTGTATCTCCAGATGCACAGAGCTGCTTGCGAATGCATCGCCGTTAAGCAAGAGCGAATTTGCTTCAGTCCAGTGCACTTTTCTTTAAGGGTCTTTGAAATCGATCGTAAGCTTATTGGGGCTCCCAGAAGCTCCAGCTCGTCTAAGTCAACGCGCCTAGATTCTGGCAAGACATTCGAAACCGCCCTAAAAATTTCATCCTGTTCTTGGGCATTACCTCCCAATGTAATGACTTCACACTTAGAGGCATTGAGGCTAAGGCCTCCCTCTTCTGCAAAATTCAGTACGTTGATAATATCACCCACAACCAGATCAAGTGGGCCTCCAATCGTTGCGTCATCTAGGTACCAAACGTTAAGAGGGCTCTTCATGCGTGCCACCAAACTGGATACCCCGAGGCTGAATAAAGCAGGGGGCAGCATTATTATTAAGCATTATTATTATTATTATTATTATTATTATTATTATTATTATTATTATTATTATTATTATTATTATTATTATTATTATTTATTTTTTGGTTTTACAATTGTGAGGTATGAACGTTTAAGCCAGGTTCATGATGCTCTGCTGATTTCCTCAATTCATGGCGCCTATGATAGAAGCCACGTTCCCCCTACACACGGCCAAATACATCATCTGTCTCAAAAACATGGCCTCGCGTCGATCACCCGTAATATCTTCTATACGCTTTCCTATATCCTTCAGGATTTTCGCCGTACCTGTGCTAATGGGCCCAAGTGCCTCCAATGCAATGGGTACAAAGTGGTACCTCCTTGACAGCTCGAGATACTTTCCTCGTTTTTCAGAGTCCGCGCGTTCTGCAACCCATCCAGATTAAACTGCGCTGTGACGTAGATACGACAAGGCCGCTGTGCATGAAACGGTTACATCCCATGCAAGGCTTTTACCATGTGACCATAGCGGAATGGTGACCTCGTCCGGTCGTAGCTCACTACTTCCATAAAGACCTTTCGGCTCGGGTGTGGAAGGTATCCCTGCCCTTCTAAGGGCTCTTCTTACAATGGCGTTGAGTTCCGCGTGTCTTGTAAGTCTGCCAGGGCTTTTTAGACAGCTTAGCTTTACAAGCGTCGAGAAAATGTTCGTTCACGTGCTCTTTCAGGGGGGCCGGGGTCAAGTTGGCTCCTCATCGTCGCATCTGCCAACATGGAAGTTTTCTTTAACACGATTGTTGCATCTTCATTAACAAGTGATTCCGCTAGAGAGCCAAATTGATTCAATGATGCAGCATAGCACACTGCGGCGAAGTCAATGGACCTTCTAATACCAAGGCCTCCGAAGGCTATTGGAAGGCTTGCTCTTTTCCATAAGTTCTCCTCTACACTAATGTTCAATACCTCACCCAGAATATCCCTAGTAGTCTCGTCGTAAGCAGCGAGGCCTTCGGTATATGTGAATGTCGGGGATGCTCGCAACAAATAGTTAAATCTTGATGACCCAAGACTGTGTCTCCACAGACAAAGGGCCGCCTGTGGGTGCATATTTGTCAAGCGTGGGCGGATTTTTACAAGAGCTTCTCGCTTTGCGCGAAGAACACGTGGGATTCCTTCACACATGACGGGAGCACCCAGAATATCTAGGTCCTCTTGTGTCGTGCAAATTATTCCGGTAAGTGCTTGCATGATCACTTGAATAGATTTCTCTTGCTCTTGCGCTTTCTTATTATTATTATTATTATTATTATCATCATCATCAACATCGTCATCATTATACATAACAGACACAGCTGATTGCCGTATTCCTCATGTGACGTCCATAACGCTGACTGTGTGGCTTTTTCTCTATCCGTTCGAATTCTATTCAGATCTATCGAGACCACCAGCGGCCAGATCGGGCGACGCTAGTGTCGATGACGCTGGCTGTGGCGGCCAACACGCAGGAGCTGGTGGCACTGGCCACGTCGGCGGGGAGATCGGCGTCGTCGGCGGCGGCCAGAGCAAGTGGTCGAACCTGCCCGATCAGCTGATGTACACCGGAGCGGTCCGGTGCGAGCACTGTCTGCACTGTCACGCCCGAGCCATGTACGAACGCAAGGGCCTCGAGGACCAGGCGGATATACGCGCTCTCCAGCCGCTGCGGCACATGTCGCAGCAGCGTAGCAAAACCTGTGTTCTCCTCTAGTCAGCTGATGGCGGCGCTATTGACGCCATGGACTCACGTTACGGATGTCGAAGAGAAGGCAACGAAGGCGAAAGAACCGAGGCGGTGGCAGTGGCGGCAAATCTTGTCATCTTCATCATGTGATCTCTGCAGTCTCCGCAGATCCGCAACGCCGACGCAACGCCGATAAAAATCATGAACGTGCGAACGAGATTACGAGCGATGGGTGGGACTAGACGCAGCCAGGAAAGCGAGGCCTCCGCCGCCACCGCCTTGCTTTCCTGGTTGCGTTTTGTCTGTCCTGGCTGACCCTGCGATGGTCATTGCATTGCATCATGTCTGTCATCCTGTCTCTTAGGCGAGCCATGACGCACACCACCCCTTGCCCTCAATATATATATATATATATATATATATATCTCTTTCATGATCTTGTATTCACTCATTTTGACGTTTTCGGATGCTTCTTTTCTCTTTTTATCTCTATCTCTCTCTCTCACACACACATTCATACAATGTTCACTTCGGTGCAAGCCACTTTTGACAGACACCACTACCGCGTCGTTGCAGATTGCAGAGCTCTAGCTGCAATCGCTGATCGCAGCTCGATGGTTTTCGTGGCGATCTAGGTGATCTGCGTGGAGGACACCTGTACCCGTGATAAGCAACCACTGGCCATAGCGTCCGTGACTATGCTGCTGTTGCCACCGTTGCTCGTTGGCAACAGAGAAAACAACGACACTAGCGAAAACAATAATAATAATAATACTAATAATAATAATTATATTCATAATAAGCGAAGAGAGAAGTAACAATTAAATAACAAAGGTAGCAAGACAGCAACAACAACAGCAACAAGTAGAAATAAAAAAGAAATACTGCAATCACAACACACAATGCAGCAGCAAGAACAGCATCAACACGAACAACACTAATCAAAATAATAATGAAAACAACAGCATAAGTAAAAGTATTCTCGGATCTAGGAATATAGACTGAAGACACACTGTATTTGGAATGTACGTAAAAATGAAAGCTATCTTCCACCAGAACAAAAAGCTCGATTTAGTAGGTAAAACAGCGTACAGTGAACTGTAGAGAACTACGAGCGACAATGAATGCATTATGCCGGCAAAATGGTCATAATCCACGTTAAAAACATATTACACGAAAGTAAAATTAGTATATATATATATATATATATATATATATATGTATAACCGATGATGAGTCCTAAGATAGAGGGCTCACATTGTTATATATATATATATATATATATATATATATATATATATAACAGATGATGAGTCCTAAGATAGAGGGCTCACATTGTTAGTTTCCTCTGTTAAAGTTATATAAAGAATCTCCCTCTAAAGTCAAGCTTTGTCGGTGAAGTAAAAATCCGCATTTGAGCTGGGAGAGAATTCCATGTGATCGAAATGTTTGCTATTTACCTTAAATCACTTTTCTTGTGTACGCCTTGGGCTGGCATATCTAAAACGGTTCAGGCACGGTATGATATGCTACGATGTCAAGCGGGATATCAACTACAGAGAATAAATCTTATTCAGCCCGTAGCGCGTAGCGGCGAGAACCAGTGATGCGTATTTATTTCTAAAATTAAAGGAAATTTATTATATATTTATTATATAAAGTATTAAATTTTATATTTTTTTTAACCAATTTTGATAAATTAGCAATTCAACAAATAGAAATAAATGTTGCACTCAAACTAACTCGAAAGGAATATTTGCCACATATATATATTTGCAGACCGACATTTAACAAGGAGACCCTTAAGATCCGCTCTTCTGTGCGCATGTTATGTTGTGCGTAAGGGGATTTAGCTATTTTATTGACACATTAGGATTTAGAGTAGTTAACTCTTTAGAGTGTCTTCTAGACGTCTGGTACCGAAACGGCAAAGTGCTTGAGGGGTGACCACGGTGATCGGCAATATACGCAGTCGAGGATTTCGAGAAATTAGTGGCTTATCTCTAAATCCCTGGAAATACGGGCCTCGAGGAGATATACACATACTCTTAATATACCGGAGCTATTCCATCTTCTTTCCGGTTGCAAGATGGCTCAGAAGTGTAACCATGAGCTCCTCGGGCTCTGCCCAGGAAGGTAAGCGGGCATTGAACTGGAGAAAAATGTTTGAGTTTCATTTCGCCAGCCGTCTTCCATCACTGGGATCTCATTGCGGAATACACATACTAATAAATTGTGCTTTTCGGCGGATACCTCATTTATTTAAGGGGATCTTTCTTTTGATTTGTTTGAGTGGATCTTGAATACACTGGAGGTGCTCAACGTACGCCTCCCGCCCACAGGCTTGCAGGCGTCCTATATACTTAGGTGGACCGCGAATGCCTGTCACTGTAACGTTGGCTGGTCCTGTTATAGTCTCCTCTATTTTCGAGGCGTTCGAAAAAGCCACACGGTTACTAGACGGCACAGGTAAGGGGGATTACAGTTCCACTTTAGCAGCATTATCTGATAGATTTGCATTACTGTGCGGTGTCATACCCACTGAAACCGTTTATCAGAAAGGCTGGTTGACCCCACTCCAATAGATGGCACTTGCGCGCCTCCTCGCAGTAAGCCCCGACTATGATTGACAAAACAAGATTACGGGCCGTCTCCACAAAAGGCGCCGGTGCTTGGCTCTTCCCAGTACTCACTTAGAGACTCTACTAGATGACAACACCGGATAAGTGCGGGGCTACGCCTGGGAGCAGCTCTCGTATTCCCCCATCAATGTAGATGCGGCAATTAAGTGGGGCCGCAGGCGCAACATGGCTTTTCCTCGCGTTTTTAGCTCAGGTCGTCGAGCCCGACACGCAGCACTTAATAGGACATTTAGCCAAGCTTTAAGATCTGCTTGTTTTCCTTGCATTCGCGAGCCTCCTGGCTCTGCATGAATGATAAAAGAGACCGGATGAACTGGTACTTACGTCGTTTGCGATCGGTTGCATGCGGGACGCAACGGTTACTGACTCAGTAGCTCATATAATGGTCAGAGCGGAAGCGAAACGGATGCTGGTCGTGTGTCTATGTTAGCGGGGGTCAATAAGTGCAGAAAATATGCCAGTATTATCTGCCCGCACAACTTCGGCCCGCTAGCATTTGAGAACCTGGGAAGATCTAGCCCAAAGACGTACAAACTTATTCAAGGCGTCGGCAAAGCGCTCAACAGTTCGACAGAGGACACTAGAACTGTCGACTACATACGACAGAGACTATTGCTAGACATTCAGCGGATTAACGCCGCCTTAGTTCGTGAAATCTGCTAAAAACTGGACACGACCGACTCTGGAGGATGTGTGACGTTTTTATTTATGTGATTTGGTGTATATGTCCATAAGGAGATAATTTGTACCTCATATATGTACATATACATGCACTAATATGAATTGAATTGGAATAAAAGTATTTAATATGTATGTAAGAGAAAACATATATATATATATATATAATTAAGTAAAATGTAGGCTGTTTTTGGCAGTTGCTCCTAGCTTAGCCCTAGACAATCTAAACGACTCGCATCACGCGATGTATGTCTGTATGCATGTATAGAGCTAAATTAAAAGCTTCTTCTTTATTTTAATTTACTAAGCTAAGACACGATTCATCCCAGTGAATGTACCGGCCGTTATGTCGTTCCCTTAATGTGTAGGTTGCCGACTGGGTTTAGCAGCGACCAGTCAACATACTGAGCACTGCCCTTGCATTAATTTGCTGTCCATCTATTTGTACTGGCTGCAATTTTGCAGCTTTTGGAGCAAAAAAAAATCGAATGTGGTGTTCCCGTCGCGCCTTCAAGTCGATCGTATATTTTTTAGCCACTATGTAGTCTGCGGATCCATTCCACCTAACACTTTATCGAACGCGAGAGGCAGAGAAGGCTGCTAGAGAAGCCCTAATTAATTTAAAGTGTGATCTGCGCAGGCGTGCTTTATTAATAGTCACGTTTAAAATGATTGAAGCAACATGCCGCAACCAAGTTTTCTTTGTTCGTGGATGCGGCAAAACAGTGGCAGAAAGATTCAAACAGGACTAATTAATAATAGTAAAGTGTTTACCATTTTTTTACCCGGAAACAAATAGTGTGGAAAATCTGGTAGGCAAAAAAGCAGAATCCAAAAAAAAGATTTTTTGGCCAGCTCAAGTAATTAGCTAAGACGTAATCCCATATGGGGGGTCGCGCACGCAAAGGGGAGAGCCCGTGGCTGGTTAGGAGATATTTATAGTGTGCGCTTTGCTCAAAAATCCCCTGTCGTTTTCTTTTGATTGCTTTCTGCCTTGCTGTTTGGTTCTGCCACCCTCACGCACGGACATAATCTTGAAATGTTCTCTGTCAAGCCTAGCGTTTCTCCGCAGTCTTCCTAACTACCGATGCACACGTTTTCATTAAGGTCGAAATGAGTTTTGTATTAACAAAGAAGGCGCAGAGTAGGCATTTTAATCCATCCTGTCTGGAGTTTTAGTCTTTGTTCAAGATGTCTTTTTGTTAATTCGTGTCTGCTACGTTCCATCCAATCAAATTGGCATTATGGACAACGTTATCAATTATATTTTGTTGCCTATATATATGCTGTAATAAATAAGCAGTATCGTGGACGTTGAATCTTGGCTGAGGGTCAGCCCAAAAAAAATAGGTACGGAAAAGGCCTAGCAGCTCTCCACATCCTAAACGTTCGTCTTGCTAGCCCTTGTTTGAAAGTCCTAAGTAGTAATGCTATTACTTAGTAACCAGCAGGTGCTCGTCTCTCGTTTGGGTAAGAAAACGAATATAGCCGAGCGCGCAACAGTGCTTTATGCCACAACGAGCACCCTTTCATATCTCCTCTGAACACAGGACCGGCATCACTTACCAAGAAAATTGGCAGCTACTTTTAGACGAGTTACGTATGTAGATCAAGGGGCTATACCAACATCTAAAGTATGACTTGAATGCTGCTCGTTGTGGGGAACGCATCTAGGCTTTCTTCAGTCCCAGCCCTCTTTAACTACTCCCCAAATGCCATGCTTGTGTTAAAGACATGCTGATTCTATGATCTGCCATCCAACCTACATTATTATTCAGGTGCGGTCCTTCGTAACTATAGGAGTCGTTTTAGCCCACATTTTAGAACCGAGCCTGTAGTCGCATATACTTGCTACAGCTGTGCACTTGTTAGGAAAGAAAATAAAAATAGCATCATACGTAAAGAGGATACAAATCTCAAGCTAGAAGTGGCCCAATACAAACGTCAGGAAAGTAAGGCTTTTTGCCATCCAGGGCAACAACGAATAGATAAAGAATGTTGGTGGCATAAATATGCAAAAAATGACACTATAAATATAAATAAATACATACAACTAATATTTCATTATTACCACTAATCTAGTTTAAGTAGCTTGCTGCGTTACCTGACATCGCTGGCATTACGCCACCTTTCGCAGCTTAGTATAAGGCATGTTTGGGTTCGCATTTTTTTGCAGCAAAAACGTTCTCCTACACGAACTTTCTAATAACACAACGAGGTAACGTCGTAGCTTTTAGGTCGTTTGTGGAAACGAGGTAACGACCCAGGCAATCCGACACCACACGCCCTCTGTAGGGTCGGAGTGGCTTCAACGTACTTCAGCGTACTTACTAGCTAAGTCTGTAACGGAAAAAGCCGAAAGGAACAAGTAAGGGATCGGAAATGATAGTGGAACAATATGTATATAGTATAACAGGACCATTTTCGCAAATATAGTTGTTTTTCTGAAATATTTGCTTGACACGTTGTAATTGTGACTGTGCCTACATTTCCTAATATAACAGACGCGAGTTTTTTGGGGGGAACACCTCTAATGGAGTTTTGGGTGAGGTCTAAGAAACATATTTGTGCATCTTTACACATAATGAAAAATTTCTTTTGAGGTTCTCAGGTAAATTAGGCCACCCTATAAAGTACAAGTGGTGTACTTGCAAAGCTACAGCGCGAACGTAGGTACTATCCGATACTTTTAATCCAATGCGTTAAGGTGGGACATTTTCTTGCAAAATTACCACGCTTAGCTGATTCTGGTGCAGTCGTAATCGTAATGAATAGTTCTAATAGTTTGTCTGTCACTTCAAACTTAGGTAACGGTCATGCAATGCTCCTCCGGGCAAATAAGAATGGCTGGCTGTTTGGCAGTACTGTAACGTTATTTTCCTCTGTTTCTCTGAATCCGGCCTAACGTTTCTGGGCACCGCCAAGAAAAGTGCCCCTAGGGCAGAACATCTACGACAACAAACTTACATGCGGGATCGCTGTGTATACACACGGGGAACAAACTAAACAAGGTACGGGACGCCGTTTAAGTTTGCCAGAAAGTTACGTGGATTCTAAACTTAGACATTTTTTATAGGCTAACGATGGCTGCGCTTGTCTCTAACCCACATAACCCACCCGCGCACCCCTGACACACCTCCCCGAAATGAAACTTTGCACTGTGGCATTCCAGTAAAGGCATATATATATATATATATATATATATATAACTACGCCAACAACATTGAGAGCTCACTATAAAGTAACGACAACACATACTAAAAATGTTGTCTATTAGGTACATGATTTGATTACTGAAAAATCTCTATTACTCAAATAATGCCCTTTGTTTCACTCCTCTCATTTCTCACATAGACTCGCAGTCTCCTCCTTCTTCTACTGTTCGCGAAGGACTTACCCATACTAATTTAAATTTTGGAATCGAATAGTCCGAAGACTGGTTTTCAGCCCAAAAAGCCAGGCAAATGCTCCTTACCGCACGTCTATACGGTTCTGCTTTTGTGGCTGAATGCCCCGTCCTCTTGTAACACCCTTGGTCGGTTTTTAAGGTAGTTTTGCGCCCAACGGTATGCAATAGTTTCTCAGTTAATTAAAATCAACGTAGTTATGCCAGTTGCCGACATTCTGGCCCAGCTCACGGTTGTGGCCTCTTTTACGATCGGCCAATCCATCGTCCACTGCCCGTAGCTTCATGGGCGCTTCAGGAAAATACTCGGTTGTTTTGGCGGTTGAAATTTGGCTGCACTACTCGATTCTAAACTTTGAGCGAGCTCAAGCAGGGCCTTTGCGAGCAGTGCGACAAGCTTTGCGTTTCGTAGCTGCGACCAACAGTCGATAGCGTTTTAAGGAGACTGTGAGCGTGCGTATAAACTTTTTCTAAAGAAAAATATATTTTATATATATATATATATATATATATATTTATGAGCACTGGGTGCAGTCTGAGCCACTTTTGGCAAACCATCTTTGTGATTTCTTCAACGAGATCATGAAGAGGGGACAAATGCCAGGAGCCTGGCATATCGCCAGGCTTTCTCTTTTATTTAAGGGTAAGCATGGTGATGACAGACGAGACCCAAACTTATACCGCGGTATAGCGTCTGAAAGGACGCTGAAGAAGATCTTCTGCAAATTGGTTATAAAACGGATCGAGTACGTTGTCGACCAGACCCTTCCACCGGAGCAATTCGGCTTTCGAAGAGGTCGAGGAACGCGTGATGCAATCCATGTGCTTCAGTCAGAGATAGAGCGAGCTGTGGCAAAGCCCGGAGGCCATTTGTATGCAGTCTTTATAGACTGCGTCAAGGCTTTCGACAAAGCACCTCGAGATCTCCTGGTGAAGTCATTCCGATACGCAGGGGTTGGTGGCTCTCTTCTTGGCGTAATTTCCAGTTTCTTTGATGAGGACACCTTACTGGTACAAGGTGAGCAGGAAGTGTTGCAGGTAAGGCAAAATGTGGGAACCCCGCAAGGCGACCCATTGAGCTGCGTCTCCTTCACTCTTCTGCTTGCCGATTTTGTTGATTATATTCGACAAGAGTTCCAGAAGGCCACAGTTGTGATGTACGCAGATGACATAGTGGTCGCTCATCACGACCTGGGTGCCATCAAGCGCATCACTTCTCTGGCGGAGGTGTTCCTTGTCTCAAGAGGGCTGGAAATAAACGCCATGAAGACCAAGGCTATGAAATTCAGAAGAGGAGGTCGATTGGCTGCTAAAGACGTTATACGTTGCGGCGGCCAATCCTTGGAATTCGTTAACTCTTTCCGGTATCTGGGGCTTCGGCTTCATTATACTGGGACGACCTTCACTGCTCACATCGTCGAGAGAGCGCGCACAGCCCTAATTTCTCTTTATGGAGAAATAGGCGATGTCCGGCGACTGTCCGTCCCGACGGCAGTGGCGCTTTTCTACCTCAAGGTTGTTCCGGCGCTGATGTATGGTCTTGACAGAGTATGGGAACACCTCACTCGGGCAAACTTTGGTTTGCTTGAAAGGTGTTTTACAATGTACATGAAGCGAGTACTTTGCCTGTCAATGCGGGCAAGGAGCCGCTTTGTGTACCTAATGTCAGGCTGTGCACCAGTTGTTGAGATCATTCGATTAAGGTTGAAGACGCCGCGTACAGTACCATTCGAGAGCTTTATCTCGGAATGGGAAAATAAAGTTGAACAAGTCCGACGAGAGGTCGGAGACCTGGATGTTTTCAGGGCCTTTCACCTCTGGTCTGGTCTTGCGTGTGACAATCGCCACGTCTATACCAGATACATAGTTCATGGCTATCATCACCTGGTTTGTTCGAATACGAGCTTCCACGAAGAGTACACCGAGTGCGTCTGTCGACTGTGCTCTCAGGCGTGTACGAAGTTTCATGCATCTGCCTGCCTGGCCCTTGCGAAGAGATCACTGCACTGCCTCTCTCGTATAACATGCCGTGAGGAGCTGAGTGTATAATTGTATAATATGTATAATTGTTCATGTTATATGCATACTCAATATGAGTGAAATAAATACGATACAGAATATATATATATTTATTACCAAGTCATGTGCCTAATAAACGAAAATGTTGCTATGTTTGTTTCTGTTGTCGTTATTCTATAGTGAGTTTTTAAAGTCGTTGCCGAAATTATGGCCCACCATGGGTCCTTCTGCAAACTATATGTTAGTTAATACAGCTCGGCTACTTTCAAAACATTAAATGTATATATAGATACACACGTAGCAATTTTCCGCTTACTTTTTTGTATTTCTCCGTGTGTAGATATATATATATATATATATATATATTCGTTCGTTTCCGTTCAATTACAATAGGATACGTATTTCCGAAATGATGGTGACACTGTCGCCGAGTGGGTGCAGTGTTTCTACTGAGAGGCTGCAGCTACTCCGAGTTAGCCCCTTGACAAGGAAGACATCTTTACGACCTTTTCGCTATTCGAACAATTCGGACTTCGAAAACGACTACAATTTCGCCCTGTCTCTCTCTCTCTATGTCTGCATTTCTCCTTTACCGTTCCGAGGGCCAACGAAGGCTGACAGATCTGCTCAACGAATTCATCGGCTAAAACGACATTGCGTAGCGGTCGTAGAGATTCGGTCTTGGCATTACATCTCGGCTGGCCTGAAATAAGCCAGCAAAGAAAGTGGCAGTGCGCATATAATGTGAAGACGAGCGGCGAGAATCTGATCGATATTGTGTGCACTCGAATGTCGCAACAGAAAACGAAAACCATCAATGTTCCCCCAAACAAAGCTACGAAGGCTTCTAAAACCAAGCTTTTTTTCTGAATACGAGAACACAAAGGCGAAACTAAACTAAGCGATAAACACGTACTATATATATTTTTTTTTGAAATATATATATATATATATATATATGACAAAAACAATTGTATCGATATACCTATCTTTCGTTCTGGCTAAAGCTATTTTTATAGCAAAGATATGCATACATGCATATTCATTCAATGGACGTCAACAAGAAACGTTTCGTAGAATCTGGAGCTAGGCAAACGCAGCCTTTAGAATTCTCTCGATGAGATCAAACGAAGACGAAAATGCACAAACACCTACTATCGACCAGATTCGCCGCTCGTAGCATTGAACCATCGAGATGATCAAAAGAAAAGTGGCACCTGCAGCTACATGTATAAAGATACCCGGACGCGTGTACAGGTTCACACCCAGTAAGGCATACAAACCTACGGGCGCAGAAACACAAATCGTTCGATATGTAAACAAGTGCCATGCTAGACATTGTGTATAGACAGGTTGCTCCAAAAGACACGCTTGATACGTACGGGAAGCTCCGAAACGGAAGGCACGGCGCGCACACAGTATGACAGCTGAGACTGAGGTGAGTGAACACATAAATATGTATATATAACGAGACGTCATGAAAAGTCCAGGCTCGGACCACACTAGCAAGGCATTTAAACGATTACGCTAAGCGAGTGCTTTTGCTACAGGAGCTTCCCGGCACGCTTATCACACAAGGCGAAAACGAGAATCTTGCTTAACTGAAGAATCAACTACATTGTACATACAAACAACTATATATATATATATATATATATATATATATATATGGTGTTATCAGTGATATATTAGGTATGCAATTAGCTTTGCTAGATCGTAGCATCTTTGATGTTCAGCTCTGGTGAGAGAGAAACTCTCTCTTACATTATCTCTCTCTCTCTGTAGTGACCTTTGTGGAGCGTAGGCACTCCCGTATATCCGAGGGCGACAAATAGTCTCTCTGTATCAATGTGCCGAAGAGAAGGCAAACATGAGACGAAATGAGTTTTATTCCCCAATTGCCTTATAGTTACTCCAATTTGGCAATATATATATATATATATATATATATATATATATATCGCTTGCCAAGCTGGAGTAACATTAAGGTAATATATATCGGGCGGGAATGCAATATTATATGTTGAAAGATTTTAGCTTATACACTGTATATTTCATCTAATCCAGAAGCAATTTAGATACATCGTAAGTGACCTTTCGTGGAGATGGACAGGAAAACCCCGGTGTAATTAATATCAACATTCGTAGACGTATGTAATATTGTCGCGCATAAGCAAATTTGTCATATACATATATGTACAGGGTAACCGGGAAATTTTCCCAGAGCGATATGGGGCACAGTAGGGCCCCTTAAAGCATTTTTTTGCCAATGAACCACGCTTTCGGAAAAAGCTTGTTTTGGAGTGAAAGTGAAATTACTAAAATCTGTGACACAGGTGTTTTTGCTCCACATAGCAGCACAAAATTTGCGTTTGCGAAACAACCCGTCCTATACAGAAACCAAGCACACCGTCGCGTTCGTGAAAAAAATCCGCTTTGACTTCGCAAACATTTGAGTTCCCTTATTAGCTTTCACCCTCAACACCTCAAAATGTTGTTTTCCCTTACTTACGTTTTATTCATATAACTTCGCTATGTTAGCACTTTGGAGTGTACAATTGTCTCAGCAAGATTTTGAGGTTGTTTACGGGTGTCCCCCGCCACTTGCCTAAATCCTCCAAGATCATTCATTTCCCGCAAATATCTTGAAATTGTCAGGTTGTTTGCCTGTTATTGTATCAGGCCAGGTTAGTCTTACGTTTCTAAGTAGACCGGCGCGCATGCGGCAAGACGACTGAAGATGCACACGAGGAACAACTGAGCAAATGGATGAAGATGCACATTATCGTGTATACTCCGGCACCCCGGCAATTTTTTTTGCTGTTTATGGAAGGCTTCGGAAAATGCATGCTGCACCCATGAGCCAAACGGAGCAGCTAGAGGGGACTCGGGTTTACCTAATGAATACTGCGACGCTTGGGGACATCCTGTCATCATTTAGAGGCCAGTGGCCTTGTCTTGTACGGGCAGCTGCCAGCGACTTTCTGTCGTTTGTCTCTTTGCTAAGAAGCTCCACCACAGGACAAAGGCCTCTCTGCCACCGTATATGTCGGTATCTCCGCAGGCGACAGCCGCGCCGAGAAACGCTTGACGTAATCGTTTCGAAAGACTTAACTACGACCGATCCACACGTCTAGACAACTGTCGCCACTTCGAAACCGGGCGGCACGCCAGATCGTCGTTGTCGTCTGCGTCTGCGTCAGCACGGGGGTGGCGTGCCCTTCCAGTGCGCCAGCGGATCCCTCGTTGTTGGAGGAAATTGCAGACGAACGCCCACCGCGTTTATTAGCAGCACACGACGGACGACGGGCGGCGACACGCGTGACCTCGCCGTTACCGTCGGACGTCGCCCGGTATCGATGGTCGTCGTCGTGGAACAACACACGATCAGGCAGACGAGACCGATTTGTCCTAAGCAAGCAAGACGGTCTTCCACTAAGGAAAAGTTATTAGGTTCGGTACAGTACCGCTAACGTGTGTGTGGTACGTGCGTGCCAACGTAATCAACTCGCCGACGCCTGGTGGTGCAACAGGTGTATGCAGCGAGAAGGAGGACGGCGACGATGACGACAACGACAACTCGCACATAATACAGAGTTACCTAGCTCCAGCTTTTAATTAGTCGTCGTGACTTGCTCGATCGACCAGGTGAGGCGGACCAAGCGGAGGTTACCGTTAGCTCCGATTAAAGGGTTCCGTTTTATGTCGGTGTTTCTTCTGTTGCGCATCCGAGTTCATACGTGCGTCAATACCACTATTAGTAACATACTTGATAGAATTGATAGAACGCTCCTACTCGGCGTAGTAGGGGGCGCACGCACTAACAGAAAAAAAACGATTTCTGAAAAAACTATCCGTGGTTTCGATTGTTAAATTATATTAACTATTAATTAGCTGACCACTTTGTTACGTTACTACCGCGGCTACCGCGGCCACAGGAATACTCTTGCCCGACCGCCTATAACCTGCTCAAGGACGACTCATCCATCTCCACGTGTGGGCTAGCCAGTCTTGCTAACTGACCACCAGCCACGTGGCGCGCATCCTCGAGATTAGCCTAAAAAAGACATAAGTTCTTGTTTCGCAGTTTGTGTTTCACTTGCAATTCAATTGATCTTTTAGCGACGAAACACCCGTAGTCGATAAATGAGCACAATTTAAAATATGGTTTTTCTTCGTCGTACTCTTGTTACAGTATTTACATCCGTCTTCTGAGATGTAGCAGTTCTTGCTCACACATACATATAGCAAGTGGTGAGCACTGTGCCACGTAAATCTACGATTACGCGCGATTTTTCATTAAACATTCTCAATGCTGTATCTGTAGGGAGCTTTTGTAAATTGCAGCTAACAGGCATGTGGTAACAGTTGCTTTTAGCCTTAAGTCTTTGATGTACCCTGCGAATCTCAGTGCTGTAGTGTATGTTTAGCACAACTAGATAGATAGGTTTGAGTGTTCTCACAAGTGCTGTATATGTGTACAGAGGTTCGCACCATCTCAAAGCCATCAAAGGCTAGTACAGAGTTTTACATTGCATGTCTTCATCTCATTGTATGCATTGTTATTATGATTATTATCATGTTCGGCTGATATTAAAGTTAATAACTTAAATAGTACTGTTAACTATTTTGTTACACTATTGTCAAAGAAGAAGTTGCGCGCACGTCTGTTTACGATTGATGGCCACTGGGAAAAATTGAGCAGGTTGGGCTGAAGTTCCAGTAAGATTCGTTTGATCATAGTAAGAGCAGACATCTCTATTTGCAGAGGATAAGGCAGGATCGACATTTCTACGTATTTATAACGCATAAACTCCCATGGTGAATATCCCAATATTACTCGCAGGACTTTTTTTGCAGTCGATGTAACAGATATAAAAGACGCATTCAAGTCATTCCAAATATTTTAATTGCGTAGGTTAGATAACTATGGACGTAGGCATAGCACATAGCGAACAGACAGTCACAAGGCAGAATACTACGGCTCTTAACTAGGGCAGCGATGCTCCCGTTTTTCTTACGAATGTGATCTGTATGGGCTTCAAACAATAACCTGCAATACAACCAAAGGCCTACGGACGGTTGTCTCATTGATCATGCCAAAAGTGCGGTTTCCGCATTGAAATGCGTCACGGTTAATACTTAGAACACCTCTAGGCGATAGGAACTAAATGACACCGTCGATCAATTCACGAACAAACCATTGGTTCTAAACCAATCCATAATATAATAACAATCGCTTATAGATAATTGATAATCGCTTAAGGTCTTCCTTAATCATCTTCTCTACCTTTTGTAGGGAATCGCCAATAAATAGTGCTGTGGTGTCATCAGCAAATAAAGGCCATTCGGCCGTGTTTTGGTACTTCAAGTATATCATTGATAAATATATTAAACAGCAGTGGGCCATCGATACTCTTTTGAGCCACTTCAACTGATACGTTCTCGACATCTAAAAACATTTGCTTGATGTGTACATTCGTTGCTTTTTTTACATAAAATGACGTACTCACGACTGGACACGCCCGTCAGCTCTATAGACTCCTAGTTTGGTAAATAGTAAAATGCGGACGCAGGGGAATGATGCCGTGTTCTGTGTAGTGCTGGGTGACGGCGAGTACGCAAAGTGCAGCAAGATGAATTCTGGCCTAAAGGTGTCCTATTTCGTCGTTGGGCGTCGATGCTCCCTACAAGAAAAAAAGTGTGTGTGTAGGCCTCTCGTCTATGAGGGTGAACATAGCCGTCTTCTACCTCCTCCCACAACTTGACTCGGCAGAGATCGCTGACGCCGTGAGTTCTGGTATATCAGATTTCGACCTGTCTATGCCAACTATCGTCGGTGGCGACTGCAATGCCCGAATTGATGGTGGGGCTACTAACGATAAAGGAGAGGTGCTGCTCCAGTTGATGGAATACTTTGGTCTGAGATGTGCAAATGCACGCGAAGACCACACGTATATAAGTCATAACGGAAGCAGCACAATTGACTGTTTCACAACCTTGTCGATGGCGAAGTAAAAAGCTTTGATGTTCTTGAGGTGGCTGCAAGGAAGCACCTACTGGTGTCAACAGTCGCGAATATTTCAGATATTTGGTTCAGACAGCGAGGGGATCCACACTTGGTTGCCACGAGGCATGTTGACCTTTCACGTTAAGAGGTTGATAGCCTTGAGGTGGGCTGTGATGTGGATACTTGTTTTGAACTGCTAGAGAGAACCATGAGAAGTGCAGTCAAGTGGAAGAGACCGGGGCAGAGGAAATCACGACAGTGGTTTTCTCAAGCTTGCTATCTCGCCCACCGTGGGGTGCTCGAGCTCTTGCGCCAAGTGAGGGTAAAGGCACCACCGCAGCTGCTAGCCAGACCCAGGCTTGACTACTTCAATAGTAGAAAAGCTTATATAAAGCTATGCCTTGAGCACAAGCGTGAATACGCTAGGCGGGAATAAATGCGACTGCTTGAAAGAACAGAACGCAAGCACTCAGCCTACGTTGTACGAACTCGTAGGGGGGCGAACCACCTGCTCAGCGACGAACAGGTAACGAGTCACCTGACCGGTCTTCTATATAACTGCGAGACGGTACGCCTGGCTTCAATGATTGAGCACCCGCTCACATTGGAGCAGGAGACTATGAATCTGCCTTTTGAGGTAGAAGAAGTAAGTCAGGTTCTGAACTCTCTTCCGAGAGGAAAGAGTGCGGGACCAGACCAGGTGTACTATGAACACTGGGTGCAGTCTGAGCCACTTTTGGCAAACCATCCTTGTGATTTCTTTAACGAGATCATGACGAGGGGACAAATGCCATGAGTCTGGCATATCGCCAGGCTTTCTCTTTTATTTAAGGGCAAGCATGGCGATGACAAACGAGGCCCAAACTTAAACCGCGGTATAGCGTCTGAAAGGACGCTGAAGAAGATCTTCTGTAAATTGGTTATAAAACGGATCAAGTACGTTGTCGACTAGACCCTTCCGCCGGAGCAATTCGGCTTCCGAAGAGGTCGAGGAACGCGTGATGCAATCCATGTGCTTCAGTCAGAGAAGCGAGCTGTGGCAAAACCCGGAGGTCATTTGTATGCAGTCTTTATAGACTGCGTCAAAGCTTTCGACAAAGCATCTCGAGATCTCTTGGTGAAGTCATTCCGATACGCAGAAGTTGGTGGCTCTCTTCTGAGCGTAATTTCGAGCTTCTTTGATGAGGACACCTTACTAGTGCAAGGTGAGCAAGAAGTGTTGCAGGTAAGGCGAAATGTGGGAACCCCGCAAGGCGACCCATTGAGCTGCGTCTCCTTCACTCTACTGCTTGCCGGTTTTGTCGATCATATTCGACGGGAGTTCCAGAAGGCCACAGTTGTGATGTACGCAGATGACATAGTGGTCGCCCATCACGACCTGGGTGCCATCAAGGCATCACTTCTCTGGCGGAGGTGTTCCTTGTCTCAAGGGGGCTCGAAATAAACGCCATGAAGACCAAGGCTATGAAATTCAGAAGAGGGGGTCGATTGGCTGCTAAAGACGTTATACGTTGCGGCGGAGCCCCAGATACCGGAAAGAGTTGACGAATTCCAAGGATTGGAATTCGGCTTCATTATACTGGGACGACCTTTACTGCTCACATCGTCGAAACAGTGCGCACAGCTCTAATCTTTCTTTATGGAGAGGTAGTCGACGTCCGGCGACTGTCCGTCCCGACGGCAGTGGCACTTTTCTACCTCAAGATTGTTCCAACGCTGATGTATGGTCTTGACAGAGTGTGGGAACACTTCACTCGGGGAAAGTTTGGTTTGCTTGAAAGGTGTTTCACAATGTACATGAAGCAAGTACTTTGCCTGTCAATGCGGGCAAGGAGCCGCTTTGTGTACCTCATGTCTGGCTGTGCACCGGTTGTTGGTAAAATTCGATTGAGATTGAAGACGCCGCGTACAGTACCATTCGAGAGCTTTATCTCTGAATGGGAAAAATAAAGTTGAACAAGCCCGACGAGAGGTTGGAGACCTGGATATTTTCAGAGTCTCTCACCTCTGGTCTGGTCTTGCATGGGATCTGTCGACTGTGCTCTCAGGCGTGTACGAAGTTTCATGCGTCTGCCTGCCTGGCCCTTGCGAAGAGATCGCTGCACTGCGTCTCTCGAATAACATGCCGCGAGCAGCTGACTATATAGTTGTATAATCTGTATAATTATTTATGTTATATGCATACTCAATAAGAGTGAAACAAATTAGATGAGCTTGGTAAATAGAATATTGATTTCGACGGTATTAAACGTCTTTCTCAAATCAACATAAAGAGCAGCAATCGCTTTTCTTAAGACTTTAACGGACACCATCAAGAAAGCTTATAACAAGGACGGCGATGAACAGTTTAGGGCAGAATCCGAACTGTCGGCAGTTGAGTACATTGTGTTGTTCAAGATGCTGAGTTGTTAGGATACGCATTTATCAAAAATCTTTGAAATTGGGGCCGGTATGTTAACTGGGCGGTAGTTCTCTTTAGCGAGTCTGTCACCAGATTTAAAAAACTGGACGACGCGATATAATTTAAGCGCTTTGGGGTATTTGCCGGCCGCAATTGACAAATTGATGAGATTTAATACGTGGTCAGCGAGAACATCGACTGCTCTTTGCAATACCTGGGGTGGAATTTGTTCAGGGGCAACTAAAAATATCTTTGTTTTGCGTAAATGCGATGCGCAATTCATAACTAGCAAATGAGCTTACAAATTCTAAGCGTCGTGATTCGCCATGGATAGTGTCAATTGCCAGGGGTCCTCCACTTACGAATTTCAGCACGTTCGTATTCATTGTATGCAAATCTATCCCGCTTTATTCGCATGCCATTGACAGATCCCAAGGCCAAGGTCGTCAGCAAATATACATACTCGTGCATTCTTTAGTTAGCAGCCTTTGTAATAGTTCGTCCATAAAAATTACAAATAATAAGTCGCCCTGAAGGATTCCCGACGTTTGTTTGACGGACTGCCCAGTAGCCCTGCTATTGTGGACTACTAAAAAGTTACGATTAGAAGAGTCATCAGTGGGCCGCGAAGTACAAAGTGATTAATAGCAAGCTTTTCCCAGTTAACACAATCAAAAGCCTTTTATATGTCCTCGAATTGAGCTTAACCTGGATTAATTTCTCAGTCCATATATTCCAGCAGTTGTCGTACTGTCTGCTCACAGGACCTCTCTTACTGACTGAAGGACTGTACTGACAAGACTTCATTCAATTACTGTCGAAGTTCTAGACGTTTAAAAGTCTAGTTCCGTGGTAGAAACCGCGTTGAACAATTGTCTCATGACTGCCTTCACCTTTCGGATGCGAAAAGGCCTTGAAAGAGGCAGCCCTTTTTCCAATGGTCAGTTCCGAACTGCTGATACCTCTTCAGCCGCTCTGTAGAGAGCGTTTAAGCTTGTTTAGCTGCTCCTCGATGCCGATGTAACTTCATCGACCTTTATCGCCGCTTTGACTGGTGAGCAGCCAGCAGCTTGCCGAAAAAACACACCACTGAAATCAAGCGGTCTGGCTGCCGCAGCCGGATCTTCTGATCTTTGTGCTAAGTAGCCCGGACAGCGCGTCCTTACCCCCAGTTACCTTTCATGCTGCGATACTTGATGTTACTTGCGGAATCGTTAGACGGCGGTTTAGGACGACAACTAACCCGGTGAACCTTGGAATCCGCTCAACGTACCTCGAGATCTATTGTCTTGAAAGGTTTTACCTTTCTGAGCACGTGATCTTTTGCGAGCTCGTCGCTGAGCCGCAAATGAGCTCTGCTCAATCAGGTTTAGTCATGTTTGAATTTTAAATCAATCAGCTTCAAATCTACGATAAGTGATTCGCTCGGCTGTCCAGTCGCTGTTCGCCTCACTTTGGCGTAACCGACGGCAAAACGCCATCAACTCACCTCGCTTCTGAATCATATTGCGGAACCCAACTCGCTGAATCGCCTATGTCACACCCTGATCGTTCATTGTGTCGGTCACTGTAGTGACTACCCCCATGGCTGGGCGGCGACTGCCTCCGGACTGCCCAGTTTGAGATGGCATCTAGCCATTCCCAGCGTAGTCGTCTTCATGTCCTTCATGTGGCGCACAGTGTCAACTACCCCCATGGCTAGCCGGCGACCGTTACGAGTTCGCCATTCTCACTCAAACAACACACGTCCTCTGCCTGGCTCGCACCAACGACTACTGACCCATTTATTCTCATGCCTCCTTATATACTCACAGATTGCCCGCGCATTTAATGACTTCCCGCGTCTTCGCTAGTAGGGTGGCGGCATTTTCTATTTGGCGCCATGTATTTAGCTTGCCTCGGCATTGCCGCCAACCGACGCTGTCTATGCCCGCGCTGCTTAACGGATACTGCTATCCTACATTCTCCCCCCCCTTTATAGGCTTGTTTTGAATTCTATCCCGTCTTTACTCACGTACTCCTGCAAATGGCTTGGTGCGCGTCTAACCTGCCGTGGACGGCCTTCACAGCGGTCCGCTACCATCTGCATGTTCTTGATGTGGAGCACCCCGCGGGGGCTGGCCTCCGTATACTGAGCAAGCCGGGCACGACCGGCTGCCGTTATTCTTCCGTCTGCGAACTCCTTCGGTTCGTCCACTCGCGCTTGCTCATTCTCATGTGCATTCTCCGCCGCCTCCAGACATTCGCCGCTGGTCCAACGATCCTAGCGTTGCCGCTTCTCCACTTCGATCGCCTGTACATTCTGCCGCGTTTGTACACTTCCGGCCGAAATGGCCAAACTCACCACATTTTCGGCCCTTCACTTGTTTTGCCGGGCACAAATCGGCCCCGTACTCGTTGCTTGTCCATCCGCACGCCTAGCATCCACCCGCTCCGTGTTCTCGCCCTGCCGCCGGCCTTTGTCCGCTTCGTTCCGCCGCCTTCCGCACCTCGTTCATCGACCCGCGCCATCCTGCATCCAACATGGCTTCCGGGGCGTAACTCTCCACGTGTAGCGCGGCTGTCGGGGCCGGTTCGACTGCTCCGTACTCGTGGCTTTCGCATCCGTACACCTGGCATCCACCCGCTTCGTGTTCTCGCCCTACTGCCGGCCTTCGTTCGCTTTGTTCCGCCGGCCTTCAGCTTTTCGCTCCTCGTCACCTCCCCGTACCGTCCTGCGATCCACCTGGCCTCCGTGACGCAATTCTCCACGTGTAGCGCGGCTGTCGGGGCCTGCTCGATTAGCAAGGCCTCCTCGAGGAGAAGCTTTTCTCTCACCTGTTGCGTTGTTGCCCCCTGAATGAGCTGGCTCCTCAACACCGGGCCCCGAGTGTCGAGCTTGCACCCCACCACAAGTCACCGCAGTGCCGCTAAGTACTCACCGTTGTCGTCATCGGCAACGGCTGCCGAATTCGTCGTCGGCAACGGCTGCCGAATTCCGCGTCGACAACGGCTACTCCCTTGTGTTCTATGAACAACTCCGTTAGCTTCGTCACCATCCTGACGTAATCGCCTTGCCATTCTCCTCCGGCTCCGTGCCTGGTGCCATGCCCTCCACGGTGTTGTTGGCCGGTCCATGGATGGCAAAACCGGCAGTGGGGGTGGCAGACCTGCGGCATTGTTGCGCTGCCTTTTCATTCTTCCGGATCCTGTCGACTGCGCCAGTTGTAGTGTCCACCACATCCATGACTGGCCGGCGATCGTTACGAGTTTGCCATTCTCTCGCTTGAACAACACCCGTCCTCTGCCTGGCTCCTTGATTCTCATGCCTCTATATATACTCACAGATTGCCCGCGCATTTAGTGACTTGCCGGGTCCTCGTTAGTAGGGCGGCGGCATCTTCTATTCTTCGGCATTGCCGCCAACCGACGCTGCCTATACCCGCGCTGCTTAACAAACGCTGCTATCCTTCTCCCGTCCACCACTCCATGACCGGCTGGCGACCGTTACGAGTTCGCCATTCTCTCGTAAATGGAGTGGTGGACACTACAGACACTACAACCCTTATAGCTTCTTATAGTTTTTCGGCTCCCCTGGGCGCAACTGATCGCGTGATTCGCTAAATGGAGTTGGCCTGAGGTAAATCAACAGGGGTCGTGTCCACTTTTTCAATGAATAGCCATTGAGATCTTAAAATCACGAGGAACCGAGACCATGATTCGCTCTCGTCAGCTCCCCACGCAACTGGATGCAGAATGACTTCTCTCGAACAGTTGCTCCGCGCCTCTTGTGTGCACGATGTTATGCACTATTAACGCACTGTTACTGACGCACGTCGCCACTGTTACATTTATCTGCCGTTGCCGCGGCTACAGGAATACTTCTCGTCCAGCCGCTTGTAACGTGCTCAAAAATGACTAGTTCATCGCCACGCATGGGTTTTGACTTCCTCACTTCCCATTATTTATCCTTGTCTCCGGCACACTTTTTGTAGACGTTCTTTCGCGATACCCGTGGCTCGCGACTTACTAAACAAACTGAGAACCGTATGCCGCTCATGGCCTCTGGCCTGGTTTATTACACAATTAGGAGTTCCTCAGTTCGCCTGTCGTCTTGTGCTAATTTGACTTGTATTAAGATGTTTCTATCATTGTAAATGTTATGCGTGTCCACTGTGTTGTG
Organism: Dermanyssus gallinae; assembly: GCA_003439945.1. NCBI lineage: Eukaryota > Metazoa > Arthropoda > Arachnida > Mesostigmata > Dermanyssidae > Dermanyssus > Dermanyssus gallinae. The sequence continues at coordinate 43,121 of QVRM01000911.1, forward strand.
GACTTAAGCCAATGCCGTATACGTACAATATTCGATTATGTGCCTTCTCTCTTTCAAAGTGCTTAATTATAATTTGTTGTCTAACGATTTCTAGAAACCTCGAATGAAGCAAAAACCGATATAATTATGAATACGGCTGCTATAAGGCTTTTCGCCTTGGATGGCTTGCGTCACCAGTAACAAGTGTGGTACTCACAAGCTGATCAAGCGAGTGGTGGTCGAGAATATTCAGAGAAGCTCTCATTGTATTCTTTTAATACTCAGGTCCTGTATTTAAAGCGTATCATTTCTATCATCAGTCGTCAGCTTGAGGATTTCCTCATACCTACGCCTATCCGATCGAGACGAATTTTGCATTTCTTCTGGTATTATGTGCTCCTTTATCTACTCTACCATTTCGGTGCATACTAAATTAGTCTGTACACTAAAGCAGATGTCATATTTTATTGATAAGTAGGCAGATTCCTGTTAGAAGTTAAATTTTCTGGCAGTGCGGCTCTTTTCTAATCCTCGTCGTACCAACGTCTGTGGTGGAACTTTCACAAACTGTTCTGTTTTTCGACAACTTAAGTACACGCGTTGGCTGAATAGCACTGTATCTCTGGCCTACTTCGGCACATTTGCGATGTTATATTTGTTTATCCCCATGCATTTGCCTGTCGGAATAAGCTACGCTTGATTTCGACACTATATAGCCTTCCTCCTGACTGAACTTGAAATCCCGTCCCATCTCTACATTTAGTGTGCCTAGAGATTATGTATCGGTTTTATTATAGAGTCCAGGTTAATATTTGCCTCTTGCAGTCGTGCCGTCACAACCCCACTTACTGGAGCTATACTATGTGGGTGTGGCCTGTTCTTAGTTTTTCGAGGTTTAACTGTGCTTACAATATATTTTAATGTTACTGCTTTTAACAAATTATTTTATTGTTTTTGCAATTTTGTATAATTTGTATATGACAAAATGTCAAGCAGAACACATTTCTTAGGCACTATGGTGTCTTAGCCTACGGAAACACAGCCCGCCAATATCTATTTGGCAATAGGTCTACATAAATAAGTACCTGCAGAACATTATTTGCTAAAGCCAAGAGGTTAGATATTTAAGAATATATATTTTTCCTGTTTTTTTTAAAATAAAAAGCAGACCTAGCGCAGGGAAAGGGAGTTCAACTACCGTCTCAAAAAACTACGCCACTAAAATGCCAATAATGGCGGTTTGTCATTGGTACTCCTAATTAGATGCGTAATTGGAGACATTTATTCAATTGTGTCATATTAGATTATACCCCAATAACCAATATGAAAAATTAATGGATATTGAATTATATATATATATATATATATATATTCAAGTAGCATCAATCGGTATAATCATTTCGATAACATAAGATGCGATTTCAAAGGTCGCCCCAGAGCAGCGGAGGATAGTTGCATCTTTTCTATTTTGGCCATATAGGTTGAAGCATGCCATGTCTAGTTATGATTGGGTGGTGCATTAAGGAAGCTCTCTATATTGGAAGTTCGTCCTGCCAAGTCGGCCCAGGCCGGAGCCGCTTTTGTTCGATCGGCCCCTTATCTAGGCGTGGGCGGATGATGGCCAGGTTCCTGAAGGTTGAAGAGGAACATAATCTTTGGTTGCATAATTTAACTGTGCTGTCCCCGAGAGCCCAGTGCCTGGCAGCACCGCTAGATACTTTGCCTTCTTCTTAACTGAAAGTCTTGTGAGTGTATTGTCGATGACCCGCGCCTTTTTCCGCCTCGTTAGTGTTAGCGCCCGTTTTAGCCGGTGCCAGAGACAGTTGATGCGCCCTCATCTAGGTGTTGACCTTGTTTAGAGATGCCCTGGTCATCTCTTACCTGCTGATGCTATCAGAGCCAAATCATCCGCGTAGGGTAAGGTTTTAACCTTCTCGGACATACCCTCCAGGCCCCAACACTCTGTGATAGGCCGTGTTCCATAGAGCCCTGCGGCTCGCCAGCCGCGGCCAGGTAGTCTCTTTCCCGGACCCTACTTTTCAGGTACGATAAAATAATCCGTCGTATATGTACGATGATACGCCTTTTCTTTTCAGAGCATCTATTACAACTTTGCAGTTGGTGGTCTTATAGGCATTCCTGGTATGAAATAGAATTCACAGTATAAAACTTCTTGTCATCAATAAGAGTGTTATTTCTTTACTCCAGCGTTATAGCCTCCGCCAGAGAAAGCCAGCTGTGCACTGCCCTTTCCGGAAACCGTAAGAATACGATAGTTCGTGCCTGTCTTCTATTTCGTCATTGAGCCAGCAGACTATTATGTTCCTCTATTGTATGACCACCTCAAGTCTGTAGAGTTCTCTTACATCAAAAGTGAATAGTTAATTTTATAAATTCGCTTTCAGATACAATACTCAGTAGTCCAGGAGCTAAAATGTATTATCTTGAAGTTGCAGCCCAAAGGAGTTAAGCTAACAACGTCTATATTCGAAATGACGATTCGCAGCGCTGTTTCTCAGCTACTGATGTTAAACCCAGCGACTGGGAATCAAGCACGCCTGATCATAGGTACTATATAATGTATCAAATGTATAGACAAAGCTAGTACTGTAAACGTTTAAATTAGACAAAACATTATTTCTAGAAATGTACTAAACGCTACTCTGCGCAGACTGAAGTTAAGTGGACTTGTGTTATGTATCAGCAGCATAAAGAAGAAAGTGTATACATTATTTAATTAATTTATTGAATTAACGTACCAGATAAACAACATTTTGTATAGAGATACATATGTACATAGTTTCTTGGTTACCCCAATGCACTTGTTTACGTCGGAGGCGAGTCCTGTTTGCTAAGCTGTGGACACAACGCAAGATAGCTCTATGAATTCTTCTCTTAATCGCATATCCTAAATAAAAAATTATGAACATTTTATGTAAAGTACAGTGAGTCACATCCGTCGACTTAATATAATCTGTTTGCCGCTGAGAATATTTCACAAGCGATGAAAATGAAAAGGTTTTGAGCAAATGAACCTATTGGCCGCGAGTGGCACAAGTGCTTGTTATATGTAAAAGTGGTGTTTCTGGAACAGCAAAGCCGAAAGAGACTTCGAGAGGAGCGACTTCATTCCGCCCGCTGTACGATTGATTACTTCGTTCGTTTCGGTTTCAGCCATCTCCACGATTACCCCTCTCTGTCTATCTCCGTATTTGGCTGGCTTCGACACGAAAACGCCAACCAACTTAGGTCAGTTGCTGTTACTGCCAGAAAAATCGCTGCATCGTCGCCAGACTGATGAGAACGGCCTCTTCCGTACGAATAGTGCGGCTGCCCTGCGCCGGACACGTGTTCAGATAGCTGCAACACAGGACAAACAATCGACGTATAATATATTCCTGCACCTAAATAGATAGTCGACATGCGTAATATATATATAGATTTTTTTTATGGGACCGTCTTCTCCGGATTATTATTTAAGTTCAATAATTCTTCATTGAGCTTGAAGTGTCCATTATTACATAAATTCAAACAGTTATAACTATTTAGGTAATTTTGCAGAAAAGGCTATCACCCGTGTCTGCATATATATATATATATATATATATATAATTTTTTTAGGATGATCTCCAACATATATATGTAAACACAAAACCCTGCAAACGCATTGAAAAATCCAAACGGAAGTGCGGCAGTTGAAAAACCTAACCCCAAAGTAGGTAGTCTCATATCATCTCTAAGATCAGTGCCCAATTTTCCAATCTGTGTGCGAGCACTGAAAGTGCTGTGAAAAACAAAAATCAAGGTTGCAGCGAGTCGAATCCAGCACCCGTATGATGTTAATAAACGAAGAAATTAGATTAAATACAAAATATCAACATAAATTAATTAAACAATTCAAAACAAAACATAGTAGGCACGCCTAACTCGTAGCCACTAAAAGTCATATGGTCGAGTTATTAGGCTAGCAAAACGTACCGATCGAAGACATATTTCGGGTCGTCGAGCTCCCGAAGTAGGCTGTCTTGGGCAAGAGCGTGCTCCAGCCCTTTGGGTCCTCCAAACATAATTAGCAAATGTCGGAACTTTCCTAACTGGTCGACAGCCTCGATGCTATCGCCACGCTCAGACGTGCCCACGGTTAAATCATACCTGAGTAGTAACATGACAGAATACTTTTAATATAACGAATATTATATTAAAATTACAGTTAGTTCAACAACGCACAAAGGAAACGAAGGACTGTGCAATGCAGACATATGTACTGAAGTATTTTTTTAATTTGTAGAAGTTTTCTTGAATCCGCGACAATTTGCGTTTCCGTTTTTCCTGAAAACACTGTGTTATATAACATATGCCTCCACCGTGGAGCCAGCCAGATAATAATGTTTTTCACTGGACTGAGCTCGTGTCCTGCGTACAAGAACTACTAGTAGTTAGTGAGGAATCTTAATAAAATTTATAAAACATACTTTTGATGTGCTAACAGAATCTTAGTTGTAAAACTGGTTTAGATACAATATATATATATATATATATAATCACGCAACCCGAGGTGATAAACCAAGATTAAAAAAGGGAAAACTGTATATAGATATACAGTATGGGTATACGATAATTCAAGACTGAGTGGGCTATTGGCAGGAAATAATAATAAATAGTTTGTTTTGTATCCGCGACAATTTGCGTCCCCATTTTTCCTAAAAACACTGTGTTATATAACATATGCTTTCATCGTGGAGGCAGGGTTTGTTGGATACAAGGAGCTAAATATAGGGAGGGGCAAAGTACAGAATGTCGAGCATGTGGGCTAGGGAATGCGTCAATCGAACACATTGTTAAAGAATGTTCAGCCTTGGGGGGAGCAGAGATATAGACATGTCGGCGGCCCTAGCTTTAAAACCACATTAAAAAAAAAAAACATGGTCAATACTACAAGGAAGAGGTTGTCCCAATAGAAAGCAAATACTCAATAGGTATTGGAGGATACATTGATTACATGGATGCGTAGGTAACATATGTGCTGCCGCTCTAATCGCCCCTGATATAAAAGGGTGACATGTGTATTTAGGTGTACATGCCAGGCGAATAATAAATCAATCGATGACTCTTATCACACAGGGCAAGCCCACTCAGCACGAGCCCCCTATGGCTGACTCTCCTCAACACAACCGTGTGGGCGATTTCATTAAGGTTGGTCACACAAGTTGTATCGATAATTAAATGATTCAGAGTATTATCTAGAGGAGTCTATTAATGTCATAATTTTTTAATTACTTTTTTCAGCCACCTTTAGTGTACTTTGATTGAACTTATTTGGGCTTCCTCCAACAGATGAACTTAACAGCAGTGCAATGCTCAGCCCGATTTTTACAAACAAGGAAGCGAATTAAGCTGTAGAAAGTTATGGCGCTATACCTCAACCAAACCGAAACGACAGACTTGCGCAATTATGCGATTATTAGGGGATAATGAAAGTGATTTAAAACGTGCAGCAGCAAAGAACGTCAACGACGATTCAACCCGTTTGGGCCACAGACTCCTTGAGTCTGCACGAAAACGACAGACACTTTTTAGAGAACTGCGCCTTGTAGCGTCTCAGGGCCAACGGGTAGTCCACTACTCATCAATCGCATCCATAGAATAGCTTGATTTAAATACATATCTTTATATACGTGAATTTATGTTGGTCGTTACCGTTAACGGTACCGACTCACCCTCGTTTGTAGGGGCACTCTGCAATGGTGCTTGACAAGCAAGGGGCTATTCGTGTCGTGTAACCCCAGTAGAGACCAGCTTCTCGTCGCGGTGCATCGCGATCCACTAGTACCTTGTCAGCCATTCGAACCGTCACCCGAGACCCTTCCTTCAGATCAGACGGGTTCAAACCTGTCGGTAAGAAAAGAGTAATTCTAAATGTCCCATGCGCAGTTGTATATATATATTTTTTTTCCTTCTTTTTTTCGTATTATACATTATGTTTGTGGGACCTATATATATATATATATATATATATATATATATATATTGTACGTACTGAAGTCAAGCTGACGATCAGTGTTGTTTGCCGTTGTTGCGCTGGCCTCAGAAATGCAGAGATCCTCACGAAGACCTACATTGAGGTACAACGACGAGCCGACCTTCCCCGTTACCACGCCATCTCGATACGGCACTTCATCGGTCATCCTACACAGGACGTACAAACGTTAACTACTCAATTATAATATAATGACACATTGATGTCTATCGCGTATATATATATATATATATATATATATATATATATATATATATATATATTGTACAATAATACATCAAAATCATCCTCCTATGATGCTTTATTACAACATATATGGCAAGTCAAATACAAGGAAGAGAAGCTTTCCAATATAAAACGAACTGTGCAGCCTTAATAAGCATCCATATATCAAATATATAAAAAAATATATAATATGAGGCAAAATATTGAGACAAGCACTACATATAAATAATATGAGGCAAAATATTGACACAAGCACTACATATATATTTGTCGAAGGTTCGAAATGAAAGCAATGGTCGCGAGTCTTCCCCTCACTCTTTTAACCTTATAATTTGGAAATAATGTAGATTGTTTTTTTATTAAAAACATAAATATAGATAGATACATATAGTACAAAGCACATACCCAGGTTGATTCATCATGTTTCAGCTTGTATCCATCCAGTAAAACATACACTTTCAAAAAGTTCGTTACGAGTATAGCCGAATACGGTTTAAATCAACTTTCGTGGTCTGAATTAAGGACCCCCAACATGGCTGAAGAAATGAAAGAAAGGACGTAGTTAATATGAATTTTGTCGTGGTAATTCGTATAAGGACCACCGATAAAAGTCGAAGCCATTGAAAGTTGAGGAAGACCACAGAAGCGCTAACCTGACGTGATGCGCCGCATCGATGGGCGGGCAAACGCCGACGTGCTTAAGCTCGAGGCACACTCGAAACGAGATTTTTCGAAGATACTGAGGACAGTCGAGGTAGTCGAGGATTAGCTTGAACAAGTTCGCGTCCTTCGAAACCGAGAAGCCGGAATTCTTGCTGCAACGAACCGACAATCCCAAGAAACAGAGAAATTAGAATTCAGAACAGAAATGAACATCATATCATAATAGCCCGTATGAAGTAATTTCCACAAGTACTACTCCGTCAGATTGCTATTATACAACAAATATGGTTTTCCTAGATAATACAAACCATAATATATATATATATATATATATATATATATATATATATATATATATATATATATATCAGATATCGTAACGTAACGAAAAAACTGGTGTGATAAAAACAATATATGGAATTATGATAGTCGTAATGCTCTAGAGCACTCACTATTTTACTCAATGGGTCAACACTGCTAACGGCCAATGTGACGCGGGATCTTCGACTCTTAATCTCGACGGATCTCACCTTCTCCACACGTATCGAAAAACGACTGCACCCAACGCAGCATCCATACTTGTGAATATGTTATTTCGCTGTTTCAGTGTTAAGCACCCTACGGTGTATCTTTGTTTGTACAAATCGGTGTTGGTATCCAAACGTTTTCACTATGGCACACGCATTGGTGTAAATGCAAATGTATTACTAAAGACATGCAAAGGTAGGTAAAGGCACACTAAAAAAAACCCGCAGCGACATCCTTCTACCGCTCTTAATTCAGGAATGGCGACAGACGGTTCTAGCTCAATTTGTGAGTTCGAGCCATATTGATCACTTTTTCGAAGTGCGGCCGAACAATTGCAGACTCCAAATAATGTAGATGCCCAGATGCGTTGCTAGAACTGAGCACATCAATCATATGTAGGCTTGGCGCGCGGCCGGACAAGTTCACAACAGGACGACTGCGCAGGTCCCTCCTGCAACCAATCTTTCCTCACGCTTTATCACGTGACTAAAGGAGATTCGATTCTATCTGATCGTATATAACATATCTGGCGTGCGAGTGAGAAGATAGCTTACACAAATGGTACTGAACTCACTACATAATGATCATAGGGAAGTCACCAATCGTGGTTCTCAACTTACTAGGCATCGTCGATGATGACGATTTCGTTGACTCGAAAGATGGCGGCGGCCCGAGCAACCTGCGCAATCACTCGATGCTTCGCGCCTTCGCCCTTCAAGCTGTCCAACATCGAAGCGCATACTCCGATTGAGATCGTCCGCTTTCTGGCCCTGTAACGCCCATTGACCACATTAGACATTGACCACAATCGGCGAATATTATGTGCATATCGATTTCTAACTTTTCTGACAAACTATATAAGACGCATATAGATATTTCCCAATATAGAAGTTATTTGCAGGACTGAGAAACCAAAAGGACCGTCGTGTAGGCGTAAACCAAACCCTTCTCAAAAATGAAGGAGGAACTATCCTGCATCATATCAGCGAGCTGCATGTTCTACTGCTACGCAACACAAAACCGACACACAGTACGAGATACTAAAATACGTATCAAAGAGCCCTAAGGACATATCCGACAACCTAGTCAAAAAAGTGAGAGAAAACGAGTTAAATATTAATGATAATTACTTGTTGTTCCAACGGAAAGTTGGTAACCTTCGAATCCCTTTGAGCACTACCTTCTCAGCATGAACTATAACGATTCCAAGACTACTATAAGCAAGGGTAGTGCGGCGGTAATCCCGGCGCAGTGGGACCAGGTGTATACGCCCTCACCCGTAAATAAATCGTGAGTACAGCAAAGTTTACGACATCATAAAACGAAAAATGAAAGGTGAATATGGCAGGCAGACACGATACAGACCTGCGCAGGGAAACGAGTGAATCCGCGGATGGCTTTTCATGCCGAGGTCGTTTATACTCCTCCAAATCTTCACCATGACTAGCTTCGTCATGGTCTTGCCATGAAGAACTGCCGCCCTTAGATCGACTCGATTTGCGAACGCCGGACATGGCCACCTCGAACTACAGATGGCTACAGACCTACGAGGTGAGAACAGAAACTCAAGTCACATCAGCCACAACGCACAAATTAACATGGCGCGTTCAGCCGATTAATTGGGCCGAATACGTGAGTCGAAATAGACCTCCCAAAAAAGCTACGCGTAAAGGAAACGATGATTGAACGACGTGTTTGATATTGATTTGTGGTAAAAACTTACGTCCCATGCAGCAGAAAATAAAGCTTTCAATGTTGAACAGTGGCTAGTAATATAGAATGCATACAATACAAGAATATCTGCATATATGTAGCAACCTGAGTAAGCCAGATTTCCTTCTAGTTTCTATTGAAATAGCTATAACAATATGCATAAAATCAATAAATAAGACCGCCACATAAAGTAATGAGTAACAAAAGAAAAACTAAAACATATGCTTCCAATTAGTACTTAATATAGTAAGATAGAAGAGTACGTAGACGGAATTATCAAATTGCCAAACTTGATCATTTGGAATCAAGCTCGTAAAAATCTCGGCGAACGCGGCTAGGGTAACATTAAAATTAAACTAGTACATAAAACATTCATACATATTCCGTGCATAAATGGCGGTAAATTTTACTTGTTTTGTTGGTATCAAACGTTTATACTATGGTATACACATTGGTATTTGTTTTTAATATTGCGTAAATATTAATTAATTACGTTAATAGTAATGCGTAAATAAAACGCATATATATATATATATATATATATATACCATTTCTTGTGGAATCAAATGCACTCGCTGTGTAGTATGTCATACAGCGTGCTGCTGGCTTCTTATAGTTTTATATTATTATTAACTATGGTATCATTATATGTATTTTAACAAATATCCTTGTCTGTCGTGCATTCATACTGTTAATTGGATTATATATATATATATATATATATATATATATATATATATATATATATATATCAATATAATAAATTTACACACGTCAATAACATTAACTCGCTAAATGATACATAACAATGTAGTGATCATATTATTCATTGACTATGATTGTTGCTACTTTATTTCTTCACGCTCCGGCCAATCACATTTTAGACGCTCGTAATAGGCTAGGACGCCCGTGGTATGATTGCATCGAAATGCACCCATCGTTATCGCGTTCTCGTTACTGCACTGCATATGGATGGGCTTTCTCTGCCACTAGTATGAGTACAACGTTAGCAACAAGGACAATGTTGTCAAAAATAACCGGCAAAACCGGCTTTCGAATCTCCTGCGATACTCGAACTGGAGATCGCGGTTACCATGACAACTTCCCGGTTTCGAACAGTGCGTTAGCCGTCCAAACCACCGCTGCCATTCGGTTTTATTTTTAAGATCTAAATACACAATCGCCTATGAACGCGCGCGGCATCAACGACCAATATGACACTAAAATTACTACTTACCAAACGTCGTCGTTAAGCTGTCTACTAATCGTAGCACGTCACTATCCACACAGCTAAGCAAAATACACGATCTATCAAACAACCGTATTGCTTTTGGTGGATGGACATTTGCTGGTCTCTCTCTCTCTCTCTGGTATCGTCCGGCGCACATGGGACGACCCATCCAGCTGACTGGCTTGACTCTATGATGCCGTGTGCACATTGTGTTGTTCCGGCACACAGCATCAGCACTGCTTCAGCGCCATACATGCTCCTCGCAGCCCGCCAAATTTGAACCGTCTCGTACACTAATGCTATGGCTGTGAGTTTCAGTCAATTTGGGCTCCTTCGCTTCATCGCTATGGGCCGTTTGGCGACTAGAACGCGGCCGACGGAGAAAACACTGTTGGCACAACCCAAGTGAAGCGTGAGTGATGGTGACTGCGTCACTTTGACAGGTGTTTACCATTTACTATCTAGCCTAACACCGAACATGTTCTGCGCTCAATGTGGTGCGCCGCAAGTAGACATAGGCAAATGTATGCATATCTTGTTGCGAATTGACAGTTTCCTTACCGGGCAACAAAGGGCAACCCTACGTGTTCCTCGCAAGCCGCGTATATGTGTTGGGTCAGCGCCAGGTAGACTGGCATTAAGAGTATTTGATAGTATTTGCTTTAGATATGGTGTTATTGGGTGAATGGGAACAACAACGACTGTTTGTTGAAGTGGGGTATTAGGTAATATTTGTTTTTTTTTTTTCTATACGTGCGTTTTATTAATAACATGTGCGATGACCATAACTTTATTTGTTTTTCCGTAAGGCTAATGCGCTTGATTGCGTCCAAGATCACGTATTCCACTAACTTGGCCTCAGCGTCAAGAAGGCAAATCGTATACATAAATGAATCCAAACTAAAATCAAGCTCCTTCAAAAACTTTGTTTTTGTATTCTAGTATGCGTACTCCTGCAAGAAAAACGTAACTAAGCACCAAATAGGCGAGCACTGTTTGAATTTGTATGCGTCCGTTTGGCCATCAGTCAAGCAAACAGTCCGTATTTGAATGATGTATCTTCTATAGGAAGGACGTCGGAAGTTGTTACCGGAGTTGTTATTTATGTGTCGGCACAAGAAAGCGATACCTGTAGAATAGTGGTAGGTAGAATCAGTGAACCTGCTGCAAAGTTGCAGATTGTCTAGTTATGACACTCCGTTGAACTGTGTGCGGCTTTGTTGAGAGTGCAAATGGGAGATGTATATCGGTATCGAGAAGACAGACGTTCCTGGCACATCGAAAGAAGAAACGACGTTTTTAGTTTGTTTGTAGACTATAAAGGACGGTCACGTACATATGAACAAGTATAACCAACGAGACATTGACACCAACAGGCAGCGACAAAAGACGAATGGACAGAAGAAATCAAATTATCGAATGCAGAACTCGATATATATATATATATATATATATATATTTAGACATATGTATATACATGTTTCGCATCATCCAAAGCCAAGGCAGCACAACATTGGCATTTTAAGTGATATATGGCAGGGGTTGGGAACACAATCTATTTGATCAACCTAACATCCACACGGTGCTTGGTCGGAGAGGCCAACGCCCTTCAGAGAGAATGGAGAAATGTAACGCGTAGTAGAATCGCGTCCCATACGTATGAACAGTGACATTAGGTCACCTATTACTGGACCACTTCAGCAATTTTTGTTGGAGTGGCAGGGAAAAGTGACCGAGGCCTCGGCAGAGGTAGCGCAATTGGATGTGTACCTCGCCAGGGAGCTTTGCGATGGAATGGCATGCACTAGCCGGCACGTGTACACAAGATACATTGTGCATGGCTATCATCACTTGGTATGTTCGACCCAAGGATTTCACCAAGTTGACGATCATTGTCGTTGCCGGTTCTGCTCGCAGATATGCGCTAAATACCACGCAGCGAGCTGCCAGAAGCATCGGCGGTCTTTGCACTTTTTCGCCGGGTGGGACGGTCGCTGAAGTGTTTAAATTGTATAAAAGGAATGAATTGTATTGAAATTATGTACCATCTTGAAATGCAATGTTATTGCGAAATAAACCATATATATAACAGTGGCATATGTGGTCACATTCATGAACCTTTTCGATTCTCGATCAGTGTATATATTGTGACGAAGTTACTGTACACGCATGATAGCGCAATTCAAATAAGTCCTAACCGACCACGTCCAACGGCTACAGCGCCCGCGCCAAAATCTCAACGTACACAACGTCCACCGACCGATGCATGTCTCAACCGAACAAGACATGTCTCAACCAGCCAGCAGAGAACAGCGACAGTCTTTCGCGCCGAAACCCCAACGTCTTCCGCCGTCCTCCAAACGATCATCGGCCGACATCGGGAGAGGGTCGACCTATGATCGGCAGTCCAAGTCAAACAGTCACTTAATCTGTATTCCTATACAAAACAAACACAAGCCGATGTAACTTTCGACCGATTTGAGAGCGGGTTCTGACACCCCTTGGGGTGTCAGCACGCCGCGGTGCCTCCTGAACCAATATATAGACCGAGCAGCATGGCTTAAGAGCGGTCCATTGCTCGGCTGTGCTTTTGCATCAGATCTTATGCCGCGTGTCGTCATTCATAGTTCCTGAGTCCCTCGGGCTGCAGTAACCGTCCGGATAAGTTTACATGCCCCAAGCTGACAGCGTAACACACCAACGTTGCATTTGATGGCGATGCGCTTTGAATCATTGCTACAATATATATGTATATATATATATATATATATATGTATATATATATATATATATATATATATATATATATATATATATCAGCAATATTGCATATATAAGACGTCGCAGAAACATGATGAACAACAGAACCAAAAAATAATTTGCTGTCTATGCTAAGCAAATACAGGATGACCGTGATATATGTTGACGAGACTAACCGATTGTATTTGACATTTGTTATTTGTAACTGCAAATGCAGGAAAAATCGTAAGCTGTGTGATACTTGATCGAAGTCACGGTCAATCCTTGCTGAGTCGCCAATTCGACCATTAGCATTACAATACAATACAATACAATACAAATGTCTCCTTTATTTAAAAAAGGGGTTGAACAATGGAAATGAATTGCTCGCATTCGCGGGCAAGGCGAGCTGTTCGCCAAACAAATGAGTGGTTAACGACTGCCACATTGGCTATCTCGTGCGGTTGAATGGAACCGCGACTCCGTAGGCTGTTTGATCGCACGTGGTAAAACTTATTAATCTGATCATTGCGTATAAGATATTTAAAAACGCGGTAGTCAACACGACGCTGGTACTCCGCGACACTTGGGAGTACGACTTTGTCACGCGTCAAGTTGCACCTTCTTGAAACTCTCTTTAAAAACTTGTCCTGAATACGCTGCAGCAAACATATATCCTTGTCGTAAAAAGGCGTCCACACGTGAGCACAGTATGACCATTTTGGCACTACTAGGGCTTCATAAAGACGCAGGTATTTGGAGGCATCTTGCGATGAGAATACTCTTAGTATAAGATTACTTAGTCGAGAGGCAGCTTTTGCTGAACCGGCAATGTGCGCCCGAAACTTCATATGTCTATCGAACGTAACTCCTAGGTCCTTGTAGGATGTTACCTCAGGTATAGGAAAATCATTTAGCTGGTACTTGAAGTTGTCGGGAGCTGTCTTCAGGACCGCGCACTTTGGAACTGAAATTACCATATCATTTAGCTCACACCAGGTGGCAATACTATTAATGGCTGCTTGAATATTCAGGCGGTCCTCGTTTCCTCTAATCTGGGCATATATTTTTAAATCATCTGCATACATTTTGTATGTTATGTTCAGGTTGCGAAGACATACTCCCAAGTCCTGAGCAAAGATTATATACATAAGAGGGCCTAGGCAGGAGCCTTGAGGAACCCCAGAAGGGCATGGGGAGCGCTTCGAGACCGAGTCACTGACTTTTACGGCGAAGGAACGTTCCGTCAGATAAGAGTGACACCAAGCCAGGATTCGAGGGCCAATTCCTAGCGCCGCCATTTTAGATAAAAGAATCTTATGATTTACCCTGTCGAATGCTCGCGAGAAGTCAAAGTAGACCGTATGTATGGGGATGGCCCTGTTACGCGCAATAGCCCAATCGTGGCAGACCTCGAGAAGCTGAGTTCCAGTAGAGCGCCCCTTTCTAAACCCATGCTGATGAGGGTCCAAGAGTTCATAGGCGTCGAGGTAGTTATAAATTTCATCGACGATAATTTTTTCCATGACAAGGCACGGTATAGAGCCTTGAGCTACCGGTCGGTAGTTTTCTGGAAGGGATCGCGGTCCCTTTTTGTGCACAGCCGTTACAACAGACTCTTTAAAAATTAGGGGGACCTTTCCATCTTCGAAACTGCGGGTAAAGATCATTGCCAAAGGTTCCGCGAGGGCTAAGGCCAATTCGTTAAAGAAAATTGGCGGGAGCCCGTCGGGTGTCAGGCTGCACTTCCTCTTTGTTTCACGCAGTTTCATGTAGATAAGCTCGGGCGTGAATACGACGTCATTGAGACAGGAATCTGTTGGCTTAGTCGCTACAAAGCTTGAGTCGCCAGGCTGTTTGTATACAGTTTCGAAATGACGTCTCAAAACTTCTGATTTATCAGCATCTTCCACAGCTATGTGGCCGTCACAGGTAAGGGGAGCTACCCCTACCTGGAGATTTAGACGCTTCTTGGCATAGCGAAAGAAACGCTTAGCGTCATTAGGATCCAGCTTGTCTTCTTCTATACGGCGTAAGCGAGATGATGCGCGACCTAGTTTGCGGGACAGTCGTATATGCAATTCTTCAGACAGTCCAGACAAATCACGGCTTAGACGAGCGGAAAGTCGAGCAATATACTCATCGATAGGGGATGATTGGGCACGATGTAGCGGCGAAAAACGATCCAGAAGGTCCAAAGATATGTTCACAAAGGTTTCATATTGTTCGTTGGCAGAAGAACATATAGAGAGAATTTGGCGCCAATCAATGGACATCAAACACGCGCCAATTGCGTCGTAGTTGGCCTTCAAGTAGTTAACCCTTGGTTGCAAGGGCATGAACGGCTTGCCTGAGACCAGTTCAAAATAAACAGCCATGTGATCAGACTTTACAGGCGAAGGGCGGACATCAATGTTAGCCACCAGATCCTCGTTATCAGTGAGGATGAGATCTAAAACATTGCCACTTCTTGGACGAGTTGGGCAGGTGACAAGCTGAGTAAGTCCAGATTCAATGCAGAACGCCGTAAACAAATGCTCCTTGCTATCGGGTGGTCCAGTTAGGGTCAACGGTTTCCAGACGATAGACGGAAGGTTCATATCCCCTAGCAGAAGAACGGGGTAATCGGTCTGGACAACTTCTTCTAGAACTTCACAGAGTGATGCCATGCGCTGCCTAAGATTAGTTGTCGATCCAGTTGGGGAAAAATACGCACAGATTACCCGGTGACGCGATTCTGAGTTACACATAATGTCCACAGCAATGATCTCGGCAGATGACTGAGGCATGTTAACCTCGCAACAGGTTAGTTCAAGGTTCACAAGAATGCAGACGCCGCCCCCGATTCGTCCAACTCGATCTTTCCGAAAAACCGAGTAGCGACCACCAAGAGAAAGTTCGGCCGACGACAGGTTGTCAGTAGCCCACGTCTCAGTAATACAGATGATATCAACGTGGTGAAGCGCAGTGTACAAACTTAAGGAATCGCAAGCTCCTCTCTTAGTAAGGGATGCGGCATTAAAAAGTAGGTACTTGATGGGCTTGTTTGGGGTTGGATACGTAGTGTGAGAGTTTGTCCGGTCGAGGTCCGAGGTAACGTGGGGCTGAGTAGGCGCCAGTCAGGGCGCACGTGGGAACTCATCAACTATTTCAATTTTCCCCCCTCGATCTCTAAAGTCCATTACTGTTGTTCCATGAGTCCATGCCGCATCACAGAATAGTTTGGGGTAGTCAATCTGTGACACAGTTATTATGAATGACGCATGAGTAGCGAATCTAGGCTGAACTTTACGTATCTTGAGAGGGCTGATAGAATGCGCTTTTAGATGTTCATTCATTCGGGCTGCCGTTACTGTCTTGTCTAGATTAGATACAAAAACATCTTTGTGTTTCATTTGAAAACGAGCAACGGGCAATTGAGAAGCAGTTGATTGAGTCGGCCGATCTCTCTCTAATTGTTTCCGCTGCAGCTGGGACGACGAGGAGGATGCCGAATCGCCAACCCGAAGAAAGCGTCGGTTGCCTCTCTTACCGCTAGCCCCGCCCCAATTTGTCCCGCGTCTTGGGTAATTATGTGCGCCAATCGCGGCGCCTATGCTGTTTTTCACTCCACTGAAGGACACCCTGGCCGCACGTTGCGAAGAGGCGGAGCGAGAGGCAGAGCGTGAGAGAGAAGAGGGAGAGCGACGTGCACGTCGTCCACGCATGTGTACGTTGTCACGAGAAGCAGTCAACTTCTCCACTTTCTCAGTCAAATCACACACTTGACGTTCAAGCCGTGCATTCGACCTGCGAAGTGCACGCATGCCTTTGAGCAGAGCACGTAGGATCTCATCTGTTGACAGTTTGCCAGTGAGAGAATCTGCATTGTCAGCAGCGTCCATATGATTATCAATATCGCTGCTGGAGTCATGGTCGGGTGGATTGCATTCGTTGCACTGTAGACCGGTAAATGCGGCTGTTTCGTTAACAACATCATCCGTAGTTATTTGAGTACAGCGAACATGTACGCGTTGCTGACAGGTACTACACTGTATGTAGTTCGTTGGGCCAACTCGCCGATAGCAGTTTGGGCATTTCCTCGGTTCGTGTGAAGTTTTCTTAGGTGCGGACTGTGTGTCATTTTCGAGGTCTCTGCGTTTCTTGCCTTGAGAAGCCATTTGATCACCAAGATGGCACAGCGAAGTCCAGGATGGAAGGATAAGTCACTACACCAACACAGAAGACTCAAAGGTGGAGTAGGTGAACAAAAATCACTTAATTTGTGGGAGCACTATTTAAGACGAACTGGACACCCGACTGTCTAGCAGACGAATGAATAAATTAAAGTTGGTTTTAGTTGGCCTTTAATAATAGTGTCGGTTCCACGCCTGTTCATTTAATGGATTGTTCAGGGGTTAACCGCCATAATTGCTCAATCAGTTTAAATTGTTGCTGAACCTGTTGTAAACTGGGCTTAAAAATATTGTACTTTCATCGCACGCATTCGGTAAAGTCCCTGTGTTTGTGCGGTGCACCTAACCCATGCACGAAAATGTAAATTGACGTCATTATATGAGTTAGTGTTTAAAATAAGTTGTTATATATATATATATATATATCTATATATATATATATATCTATATATATATATATATATATATATATATATATATATATATATATATATATATATATATATACTGAATTTTATGGGAAACTAAGATTCACTCGATCAGATCCATCAAATATTAGTGCCTGACCGTAAAGGCCGTCGCACGGCGGGTAGATGGGTGCATTTTAGAGGGCGGTTAAAGGATGAGACGACGACGAGGAATACCTCAAAGGGTCGATAGAGAACCTCAAGAAGAATGAAGTGGGGCAACCTAGAAACGAAGGTGAAAACGGCGCAAGTGAATCTAGAAACGATGTAATTTTCGGAAAAGCTCAGAGTGGCAGCACAGTTGTTGGTTCTTGGGGAGGCAATCGAGCAGCAGCGATAGTCGTGAGACTGGCGGAACTCCCGAAACGGGAGTCGCCGGACAAAAAATATGTAATAAAAAAAAATAGGTGTATTTAGTCAACGAGTAGTTTAATCGTGCTCCTCACGTAAGAAATTCGATAACTTAGACGTAGGATTTGGTGCACAAGTAGCATACCAATTGTGACGGTCGATTTTGGAATACATTTACGAATACTGTTTCAGTAAAATCACCGTTGTTATAAATAAATATATATATATAATAAATATATAATAAATAATATATAAAAAAATATATAATAATAAATATAATTATATATATATTATATATAATAATAAATAAAAAATATATAATAATAAATAAAAAATATATAATAAATATAATATAAAAATAAAGTCACCGTTGTTATAAATTAGTTATAAATTACAATATATATATATATATATATATTTTTTTTTTTTTTTTGAGAGAGAAACAAGAGACGCGATCTTTTGAACAATTTCGCACTCGTTCCTAATACTTCGTCGGGCCCGGGGACTCCACCCTCGTACAGAACGATTTGACTCCTTGACGCTGCGGCCAAGTTAGTGGAAAACGTGATCTTGAACGCAATCAAGCACATCCTTCAACACGCGGGGTAAGAGGCAACCGCGTCGCGTGCGACACGTAACTATGTTCTACTTATTTTGTTAGACGTCAAGGACGCGTTTAATACGGTAAACTGGGGCACCGTTATGAGTGCTTTAGAAGATCGCCAGATTCCGGCATACCTCATTCGAATCATGTCGTCTTATTAAACGAGCGAATGCTGGCCTACGGGGAGGGACACACCCTTTAGGTTACGGCGGGGGTCCCGCAGGGCTCCGTCCTCGATCCGGTTCTTTGGAACATCGTCTACGACGGAGTCCTGCGGGAAACATCGCTAGAGACGACGGCGAACCTCGCTCTGGACATAGTCAACGAATGGATGATATCCAACCACCTGGAACTCGCCCCACAGAACACGGAGACGCTTTATCTGACAGGCCGTAAGAAAACCTGCGGAATCAACTTAGAAGTGGCAGGCCACCCCATTACCCTGAAGAAACAGGCAAAATAGCTAGGTGTGCAGCTGGACACCCCCCTTACAGGAAAGGCGCAAATCGAATATGTTGCCAAGAAGGTAGCGCAGGTCTCGCGCAATCTCTCAAGGAGTCGGCCGAGGGAAGGGGGGAGATGCGCGTCGCCGACTGCCGGCGGCCGTAGCGGACTACACGGCCTTGTACGCGGCCCCGGTTTGGGCCGATCTTGCTCTACGGGTTCAACGTAAACGCCGGGCCTGCGTGCCGCCCAGCGCGTCTGCGGAGCCTACAGGACCGTTAGTACCGACGTCCTGCTGGTGCTATCGCGTCAGCTCCCGTGCGACCTACTCGCAAACAAGCGTGCCAAGCAGAGATTGGATAGGGATCTTACCTGGACACAGGCGAGGGTTTCGACCCTCCACGACTGGGCTTCCACGTGTGTCAACCCCCTCATGGCGACATGTGGACCCGCAGCCTTACCGGATTTACAAGCCTGGTACGGAGGCCCGTCACCGGGACCGCTCACGTACTTCGCCACCCAGGCCCCACACTGCCCGCCTATAATACCAGCGGGCGTGGGTAAAAGCAATTCCCCCTCTTAATAAAAGCTAGTTTAAAGTGTGATACTTAACAAAATGTAACGACGTGTCGCAATCAAGGTATGCTTTAAATGCTGTAAAATAGCGATTGAAACGTGCGAAATATGCAAAGGGCGCATAGAAGGAGGTGTCTTCGAGTCGAAGCAAAGTATTCGAATGCCTGGGTTAACCTGTTGTCTGAATGATCGCGAGTTCTAAAAAGACGATCAACGTAGCGGTAGACCAGTGAAAAGCCGCAATGCTAAACATTTTAATTGATTTAGTTGCGGCGCACAATACTTTCCATAAAGAAAGATGTGTGCAAAATATATGTCGCACTCGTTGACGTCTGAACAAAAAACATCCGCGCTTACAGGCATCCCCGAGAACTTTGATGAGGCGACTGTTACAAATCCAAGTTTCTTATTAAACATCATCATCATATGTGATAAACCTTGGCGTTTCCCCTACGATTAATCGACGACGAGACAGTCGATCGAGTGGCAAAGGCCTGAAGATGGCCGTTTACCCTCCAAATCGGTTTATGGAAATTCTAGCGCTACCAAATCTTGTGCTGAAACCAGTACAAGGCCTCTCTTACAACGATATGAGATATGCAATGTTTGGTGTGGGGTCTTCCAACTTTGCATTGTCATAAAAGACGGGGGTTCATGGTAGAATTTGTTTCTGTTTTTGGGAGGTCTAAAACCTTCTTAAGGGGAGGTAAATCTCTCGATTGTGGCGCTAGCTGCCGAGAAGTTGACACACGGCACAATTAAGCAGGGTGGGCGTAACTTTCTCGAGCATTTCGAGTTGTGTTTAGGTCAGCTTCGACTATTCTACTTCTAGCCATTGACGCCACCTTGTAGTTGGGAAGGGCTAGTGTGGTCCGTAGGGATAGCTTCTGCACGCTGGGTATGCTTACTATTACCACCCTGGTCTTTCTTGATATATTGGTAGTGTGCCCTAGAAAAAACTGTCCTGTTGTTGGATTTTTAATTAAGTTGACAAGGTTGCTACGTACCTAACAGATCCAGCACGATGATCAGACTTCGCTAAATGTCTTCCAGATCTGAGTTTAATTGCGCCGACTTTGGCAACGTCGATCAGCGGAATTTAGCATGATTTCAACGTGCGCCATTGCGTGATAAAGTTTAGATCGAATTCGGCTGATGGAAACAACGTCAAGTGAAATTTATTTTAAAAACTCGAGTAAGATCGGCGACGCGCACATAAAATATCAGGTGTTTTAGAGACACAACTTCTGACGAGCTTCCCTTTGTTGTACATTCAGCAAATTTAGGACGGACACCCATACAAGGTAGACCGGCCATGAGAGCATATGGTGTACGGTGTAGCTCCAGCAGCCTAGCTGAAAGTCGAGGTATTGCTAAGTAGAAGAAAGGAAGAAAAGAGCTCGCCTGAAAGTTTATAAAAAATTGCCTCGGGGTACGGTAAGTCAAATGTTCATTAAGTGGTCGTCCTTTTTTATGTTTAGAGATAGCTTGAGCGCCCGAAACGTGCGTTTAAGGTGGATTAGGGCAGCCTAATCGCCTATTATCAAATCAGGCGTCGGCGGTTTTCAAGGACAACGGTGTCGTTGAAAAGGCTTGTGTGGCTACGCCTATGTGCAATTAATTCCTGTTTTTAGTAGGGGAATGAGAAACATTAAGGGGAGGAGGGAGCCTAAGACAACCCCTTGAGCGCGATACTTTACCGGAGATTGCTGGAGATACAGGCGGACGCGGTTTAAATGATTTATAATTCTGCTAGATAGAAAGGGCATAATTCATTAGGTGTAATTGCAACTTATTTAATAGTTTGATGCAAGAAAGTATCATAGCGCTGGAGAATGATCGAGACAGTTTAAGTTTCCCTCCCCCCCATCATATTTCTAACTTTGGAAGTGACTCCTTAGGGCCTTAGATCTATGAAGTGTTCCTTCCGGAATCTGAATTAATAGCGAGTAAATAGATTAGTACTTTAAGGCTAGGTTGAAGGATAATTTATCTCAACGTAAGGGCGCAACCTACTTTTCTAGGAGTTCAGCAAACGCGAACTCAACGCGTAGTTGAGTGGAAGGATTCTGTCTTTGCAGATCAAGGTAATACAAGACTGTGTTAAGTAGGATGTTACTTTGTTTTGTAACAATTTACAAATTTAACACGCAAGTGCTGTTGCAATGGCTAGGAGGTGTATAGCTTATATGATACACTTGAATAGTGTTTTAAACATTAAAAAAACAATTGAATTTGCTCTATGCAAAAAGGCACATAAACCATTTTATGTCCGCAAATAATTAATTTGACATGTCCTAGTGAGGAATTTCAAGGATTTGTGCCTCAACCTGCACGCAAGTGTTAATTAAAAACGTTTGGGCTTTGCACATAAACACCAGGAAACAAAACATTAATTCATTGAACAAACTTTGGCCACAAGAGTGCCTTTAATAGGCTCGATTAAAGATATGTTGTTGACAAGATGAGGACGCTTCAAGTCCACCCCACAGACTCGTAAATGGCTTGCCGTTTACTGGACTGTAGTCCGCGGTCGACGATATCTGCTGCTAGCGCAGTATCAATAGGATGAAGCTCTCCGTTCCGGATTATCCGTTTTCTGGCTATCTGGCTCTCTCGATCTAGACTATTAGCTCGACGGGTCGGCATGCTAAACACAAATGTTACGCGGGACAAAGGTATGCTAACCATGATGGATTTTACGTTTTTTGCACAAATTTACATCTGTCAAACCGCATCTATACATATAAACATGTTATTCCGGTGCTTGCCGGCATAGAGCCTATATTTGTGCAAATCCATCGGTATGATTGAGGGTGGTCGGAGAAGATTACTGAAAAGGCTTTGCCAAATATTTGATATCGTGCCGAATTTTTTTCACATTCCGTCTTTGTTAACATTATTTATGGGTACTATCACAACCTGCAAGCGTAAATCTATTTGGACTACTTTTTAATGTGCGAATGAACATCATCATCATCATCGGCCTGGGATGCCGAGAAAGCCCGCGATTCTTTTAGTAAAGGCGTTTCTATTATATTATATTTTGAACTTATGAGGCAGTTGGTGCTTAGCGTACACCAGCTCAACCTTTTTTGCAATACGAGCAACACGGACTGGGGCCAATAACCTAGTGTTAGCGTATTTTTTTTTGACACTACAGACTTAAGCGCCGTGCACTTACGAAAACAGACAGGAGACTACTAGCTTACTGGTGCTGAGGCGAATACTCAACTCTGATGGACAGGGAAAATGATTTGGCATAGGTGACGCTATGGAATTTTTTTATTGCATCTCGTACGTCCTTATACATACATACATATTGTTTATTTCGCAATAACATTGCATTTCAAGATGGTACATAATTACAATACAATACAATTATATACTATTTGCACACTTCACCGACCGTCCCACCGGACTAAAAAGTGCAACGACCGCCGATGCGTCTGGCAGCTCGCTGCGTGGTATTTAGCGCATATCTGCGAGCAGAACCAGCAACGACATTGATTGCCAACTTGGTGAAATCATTGAGTTGAACATACCAAGTGATGATAGCCATGCACAATGTACCTTGTGTACATGTGTCGGCTAGTGCATGCCATTCCATCCCAAAGCCTCCTGGCGAGGCGCACATCCAATTGCGCTACCTCTGCCGAAGCCTCGGTCACCTTTCCCTGCTACTCCAACAAAAATTGCTGAAGTGGTCCTGTAATAGGTGACCTAAGCCTGACTCTGATTGTTTCCACTGCCGGCCAGCCACCCGCTAGCAGGTACACGAAGCGGTTTCTTGCCGTCCGCGGTAAGCAAATGACCCGTTTTATATATATTGTAAAGCATCTTTCTAGCTGCGCAAAATTTGCCGCTGAAAAATGACCCCATACCCTGCCAGGGCTGTAGCTCAACATTGGCACAATCTTAAGCCCAAAAAGACGCACGGCCGCACTCAAAGACAGTCGTCGAGGGTCTCTCACCTCTGTGTAAATAGAGGCAATATCCGCCCGACACCTGTCGCCGATGTGCTGGGTAAAGGTCGTTCCCGTATAGTGCAGTCTTAGACCCAAATACGGGAAAGAGTTGACAAACTCCAGCAGTTGACCACAACAGGGTATTACGCCTGCTACAGCCAATCGACTCCCACGGCGAAACTTCATGGCTTTCGTCTTCCGCGCATTTAATTGCAGGCCCTTACGGTGAAGGTAACTTTCTACGCCAACGACAATTCGAAGAATGGCACCGCGGTCCCGGTGAGCCCTTACTATATCACCCGCATACATGACGACGGCGCTTCTAAACTTCTCCCGCACATGGCGAGCTAGGTCTGCGATGAGCAATAAGAGTGCCAGGCAACTGAGAGGGTCCCCTTAGGGAGTCCCTACGTTTTGACTTAGCTGCAAGGTGTCCTCGCCCCTTACGTTTACTTCAAGGCGGTCTTCGGCAAAGAAGCTGGAGAGCACTCGTAGGAAAGAACCTATTTTTACCCCAGTACCCACCCCAGAATGTTGAAATAAATCGACTAGTAGGTGAGCTTTGTCGAAGGCCTTGACACAATCGATAAAGACGACTTACAAGTGACGCCCGGGCACAGCCAACACCCGTTCAACTTCCGACGGAGTGCGTGGATCGCGTCCTGTATACCTCGACCCTTCCTGAATCCGAATTGCTCCGGAGGTAGGGCCTTCTCCACAGTTGGAAGCGCCCTAGAAATAATCAACTTGGCGAAGATTTTCTTGAAAGTGCGTTCCGACGCGATTCCCCGGTAAAGATGTGGATCGTCCACGTTGTCACCGTTTTTGCCCTTGAATAGCAGAGTAAGCCTGGCCTCGTGCCAAACCAGTGGTATGTGTCCCCCGCTGAGTATCTGATTAAACAACTTACGCAGGTCGTCTGCTAAAACATCGGACGACTCAGTCCAATGTTTGTTATAGATCCCATCAGGATCACTACTCTTTTTCTTGGGTAACCCGCGCAAGATCTGCACAACTTCTTCCACCGTAAACGGCGAATTCATGTAGTGCTGCTCGAGAGTGAGCGGCTGCTCAATACCTGGGTTAGGCGCGGGGGCGTTTGCGTCGAGCAGAAGGGTAGTTAAGTGCTGCCGCAACTGCTCCTTTGTCATGCTGTGCATGCTTTTGTTCAGCCGGCGAACAATGTAGACATGGGGTTCGCGTTCTGCTCTCTCAAGCAAACGAAACTCTTTCTTCTCATCGTGCCGGCTTTCATTCTTCGCAAGCAAGAGCCCGTGCTCGGCGCAGGAGCCCCAAGACTTCCCAACGTTTTAAGTAGCAGGCCTGTGTAAACCAGGGCCGCGCCCGTCTTTGTCTGTACTTCTTCTTGACTACAGCCACCTTGACAGTGGCCTCCAAAGCGTGGTTGCTTTGCTCAGAAGTTATCTCAGCAGCTCTAACTAGCGCGTCAATACAGGCAAATCTAGCTGCCTAGACCAGTACGTTGTCGACTGCGGACGTGGGGCGCGCCCCTGGCCAGGCATACACACAGAGACGCCAGCACCGGCAAGTGCTTCTGTGCTTCGTACGTCTTTATTAGATTTGTCAGACCACTAGCCCATATGTGAGCATTGACCCCGTTGAGTGTATAGGTAGTACTACTACAGTGTTGCTTACCCTGGTAGCAGTCGTCGAGACTAGTAAAATAGCATACTGTCCCGAGACAGTCAGCCCAGTAATGTTTTCAACAAGAGGGCAATAACAAGAGGGCATCCTAGCAGTATTCAGTCACTCGGTGCAGAAGGTAACATCTGATCCTATCTGCCACTTGGGCCGTCACAGCGCGATATGTCAATCTCCGTCTAAAGACAGCCCATTTGTTTGTGTTGAGGTTTGAATCGATCGGCGTTTTGACGGTGATCCCACAGTCGTGCAGGTAGCAAACGTTTAGCGGCAAATTCAATCACTGACAAAGTTGCGAATAGAGTAGAGAGAAATGAGCGTCAGTCCTAAGGAGTTCCCTGTTTGAGACGCCGCACTTGGCGTATAATCCCGTCGCTAAGCAACAAACTGCACGATTTGGCAAACAGTTGATTCGATTAATTTGCGCAGTGTGGGTAACACGTTACAGAGGCTCTTTAAAGCAATAAACATCTTTAATGCAAGCTATATATATATATATATATATATATATATATATAAACATACGGGCGAATTCGATTAATTTGCTCATTGTGGGCAACAGTGTTCCTGTTAATCTTTAGTGCATATATATTTAGGTCAAAAAGCGTCATATTCGTTGGGGCTACAAGGTCATGAATCTTGGGCTTGATTTTAAAATGTCAGACATTTGGTAAGTGCCGGAAATTGTTTCCTGGAGTAGCAAGATTCCCAATAAAATTCGTTTTAAATGGAAGACGGTGTAGTTACGGGCAAGACGGAGCTATTGGTCTCAATAATCATGTTTGTATTTATTTTTGATATAATTCTAGTAGCACTTGAAGAAGTACCTCATCCCTTTTTGGATCTGGCTCAATATTGTTTTAGACCGCATCGCTCTACATGCACTCAACTATTTGTGATAACCAGAACTAGACACTGCGGTGATAAACGCCCGGAGGGTCCTTTTGCTGTATCTATTTTGATCAGCAAAATTATCTTGACATGCTTTGACAACGATGCAATGGTTTAATTTTTCCACTCGCACACCTCATGGTGTCTCAAAGAACACCCGAGCCAGCCTCATTCTGTTCTGTTCCGAGTAGCGCAAAGCTGTGGCAGCATTCTATGGAGAATGCGATATTAGACGCTATCACATACTTGTTTATACGGGAACTGTTGCAGCCTCCCTCATATCCAGCACGTGTAACATATTTGTAGCGCCGGTAGCTTAGGCGGCTAACGCACCATTCGAAACGGGGCGTTTCCTTGGCAACCATGGTTAGCAAAACAATCGCGAGTTCGAGCCCCGGCCTTGCTGGTTGTATTTGTTGGACATGGTTGTCATTGCGTTGCTGCTACATGCCTCCGCTAGAGAAAGCCTATATTAAATCCAGTAACAAGAACACGATGACGATAGATGCATTTAGACGATATCGTACCACGGGCAACTAAGCCCATTACAAGCGTCTAAAATGTGGTTGTCCGAGCGTAAAAAGAATACCTAACCGTTGCGTTATGATTGTAACTACCGCTTCATTCGGAAAATAAATCATGAAAAAAATACTGTATTACTTAAATGTCTAAAGAAGTAATGTATTGTATGTAATTAAATGTCGAAAGACGTACTGTACTGTATGCATTTAAATGTCTAAAAAAGTCATGTACTGTATGTATTAAAATGTCTAAGAAAGTCATCTACCTTGACCAACTATCACGAGGACATCAAAAGCAACGGCATCTGCACTAGCGCAGCGTATAGCCATCACTATAAGCTGTGTGTACCATCCAACTGCAACTGATCAGCTTAGCAAAGCAATTTTGCATGCACATGCCGGGTTCCTTCTGGCACACAATTTCAAGGCAGGCGTTTTTTGCGTCTCAGACAATCTCGTTGTGGCGATTACGGTGGGTTTGAGATTGTACTTGCGGAAGTAGCCGCGCTAGTTGTGGTAGAATGAAAATATAAGGACTGCGCAGTAGAGCGTTCTGTACTCCGACCGCCTGGGCACGTCAGATATAATCGCATGCTTTTGACAGCCAAGTCCGAGAGCAGTCTGAGAGGTCACCTGGCCCTTCTCAGCATTGGATCAGCAGCATGAGACAGCCCAGTGCGCACACGGTGTGTGGGATTGGGCGCGCCTTTCCTCTCCTATTGCCACACGTTTTGGTTAAAGCGGATCTTTATCATTAGGATTGGGGTGAAACGAGATGGCGTCACGGGTGGCTGGATGGCGGGGCTGGATGCAACATGAAAAGCTTTGCATGTTCAGTGGAATCTAATCGCTTCAAATTGCGGGCCGTTGCGTCGAATCCCCCCCCCTTTCCTGCATGCACGTCCCAAACGACAGGCAAGTGGTCCCATTCGCGTTGGCTGTCATGCTAGGGTTAACGACCACGACAACATCGACGGCGGCGCCTCTTCGACGATCGATCAATCGGTTTCCAGCCGTGGGCCTTCGTTTCGAGGGGGGGGGGGGTGGCGATGGCCGGTTGGTGAAGGCCGATCCCGGGGCCGGTGGTGCCCCCTGAAGGCCTGTGAGCCGGTGGCCAATTGACCGTAAGCAAGGTTGCGCACTCAGCAAATCTCTATCCTGCTGCTGCTGCTGCTGGAACTGTTACTGATGCCTCCGGTGCTGCTGCTGCTGCGTTGCCACCGACGCTTCTTCATTCTCCCTCTTTGCTCGATGCGTTGCGCTGGACCGACACAGGCGGCATGAGGCGATGGGATTACAACGTTGACTGTTGTCGCCGTTAGAGTTAAGGAGCTCGACCGATGTCTTGCATACGCTGGCGTTCTTTGCGTCCTTTTGGCGTCGTCTCCGATGTCAGTATTGCTCTTAGTAGTGGTGCCAACAGCAACAGCTAGAAGCGAGCAACCAATTCATTATTAATAATAATAATAATAATAATAATGAAGGGATGGTTGTGGCACGTCGCTACCACCGAATAAATGATGTGTGAAACGTAGGGCGTACCGTACCATTCGTTTTGAAACATCTGCCTTGATGTTCTCTTCTGTTTTTTCCGCTTTATTCGCGTCGTCGTATCGTTTCGCTGTACCGTTTCGTCACATATGTCTGTATGCATGAACACGAACGACGTTCTCGTTGTTCCGTTCAACTTCAGATGTTGTCTGTTTGCTTGCTGCTACCAGCGCTGCCCTCAACGCTATCCGCCAACCCTTGATTGTTCGTGCTGCTTACTTAACACGATAACGAACTACTGCGTCGAGGTAGTGTCGTGCACAAACGAACAGCAACGAGTTGACATAAGCCACAACCAACGAAAACACCCCCCTGCATAAACGCAGTTATGCAACCTACGAGCCGTCGTAGCTGACCGCATGCCATGTAACAATAATAACCCGACGGTTCTTAGCGACGGCAACGCCAAACACATCAGCCACGAAACGATTGTTCGTTCATCTCTTCTTTTATCTAACATTCTGTCTCTTCATTCTCTCTCACTCTCTCTTTCTCCATTCTCTCTGTCTCTGTCACGGCGCGAGATTGACTGATTGTGTCAGCGCCACCACGTTTCTTAACAAATAACACATCGGAAATCGCTTTGACAAAAGCGAAGCTCGAGTTTCAACACGCACACAAAGCTCTTCGAAGCGAACGGAGCTCGCTTCTCGCGCAAGGATCAGAGGGCACCCCTTCTGAACCCCATCTGATGACATTTTTCCGCCGTCAGCAGAGTTTGGTAACGTGACGACGTCGGCTGCCTTCGGCTCGCCGGTGATATGGCACCGAAGCGCGAACCGCGCACCGCATACATCTTCAGTTTTGTTCTCGACTTCTGGCGGACGTGGAACGAAAGTCAATGAATGAAGTCTGGAATGGCCGCGCATACACAGTGGCTGGTCTTTTCCGTCGGATCGCTTGTCTGTCATCAATACAAATAGAAGCGGCGTCGCTTTACGTTGACTATTGGTCTCGCTGGCACGATTTAAGCAAAACTTACAAAAACAGGAAAAAAAAGACAAACAGCTCTGATAAGAGAACGTAGTCATTGTCAAATACATTATTCAAAAATCACTTTTCATCAAATACACCAAAGTCTGCTATAACCAAGATGCTTCGCATGGTTTGACCTAAGCGCAAACGTTATTGAGTACAGCGTTCAACGGTGAAACGGCAGTGCAACTCTAGAAATACGACTGATATCTGTGAACGCGTTAAGGAACTGCGGCCGTTACGATTAACCATGTTGCTCTGAGCTGATTTTGGGTTATCTCAGTTCCAGCGTACACAAATTCAATTTAGAGTTCTGCGAGACAATCGTTTACTTGCGAAAGCTAAATTTTGAGCAATACACTTAAACAATCAAAAATTGACTGCTTCTAGCGCAGTATCGCTATGTGTACAGAGTATCACTAAAGTTTCCGTAACGTATAGAGCATTGCTAAAGTAAAGCGGCAGAGAGAGAGAGATACAACACTGAAATATTTCTCCAGCTATATTTGTTACGTTTATTAGCTATAGTCCCTTGTACATATGTAAACTATATGTGTTGCTTCTAAGCACGGTGTGTAAAATCACCAAACCATCCCTCCGGTATCCTTACGCCAGTTATGTTTCCCACCACTGACATGTCTATTTATACCTAAAACTATTTCGGGCTGATTTTCAGCTAATTTTTGACGTCCACGGTATTGCTTTCGCATTGCTTCGTATAACAGACCCCATAAATACGAATGTGCAATGGCGGACATCGAACCCTTTGCCTTCGCGTGCACCTTTGTATAGCTTCGGTCGCAAGCCGCACGCGAACGCACCACGCCGTTGGGCTCGACGTCCATATTATACCTAATAAACAACAAAATGGCACAAAGTATTGACCACTAAAATCCAATCAGTCTGATTACGTGAAGAGTCTGGCGTTTTGCGTAACGGCAAGTTAAGGAATTTCTACGGCTGAACTATCTTTACTTTTGAACTTGAAACTACCTTCTCGGCCAGGCACAAAATGACTATATGTCCCATCGGCATCGACTTGCATCCAACTTGTGTGATGTATGACATAAGTGCTATGCTATATTTCTAACTCCTCGAAAAAGTTTTACTGCATCAAACGACAGAATGTCTTACTTTGTTTCGTAAACTTAAGCACCTAAGTCTGTACAGTCGCGCACTTGAGTGTATAAGATCGATATTTAGGTAAACGCTCCTTCTGAATCACATTTCGTGACCAACTCAGACCGGTACTCAGTTTTTCTGGGGTATTTTAGGGAAGTGCCTATTCCTTTATGCCTCCCGCTGACAAGTATCTCAAATATGCGGATGATTCGGTGCTCTACCTTCTTGCCTTCTGTAAACATTCCCACTCTATATTGCAAGCAGCAGTCGATGGCGTCGTTTTTGTTTGCCGGTTTTGCCGGTAATGCCGGTAATCTTAAAATGGCGTACTTCATTCAGCAAACAAGTGTGTTGCACTAAAATACGATGCTTTTGACTTTGACTGTAAAATTAATAATAATAATATGCTGCCGACTCAATTTGCACCTGTGCCCTATAAGTAGATGTTTCACTTGACCTTGAGTTCGGTCGTTACAGCATTTGCGTCGTGGACGCTTTTTAACCATTTTCTTTGTTTGCTCAACCACGTCTGGTTTTTATAATAATGTGTACAAAGCATTTGACCTTTTCAAATTGACTTACCGTTCTCCGGCTAAGGAGTCTCACCTAGCTAAATGCATACAACTATCGTGCGAAAAACAGAACGCGTTGATTCGGCACATCAGAACTAAGGTGCTCTCAAGAGATTGCCACTGACTGATTAGCCCAATGTTAGGCCTTCTGTTTGAGCAACAAAGCCGAGCCGTAAAACGTCATCTTTCGAAGTATCAGCGGCTTACATACACCAAAACACACAATGGTTACGTCTGATCACATAAACGCACACGGTATGCCGTATGGTTTATTAGAGTGAAGCTGCAGCTTGTGCGAATTTGGCGCATTGCGGTATATGATTAGTTGATGTCCCATTCCCCGCCCCCGATGTTGGATATCCGCATGTTCCAACAGGCCGGTTCTTTTGGCGCCATTTTTTTCGGCACTAGCGTAGTACTATTCAGCTAGCTATTCTCTCGGCTGTCTCTTTGCGGTTAACACACAAATTGTTTATGGTAATTAATATTTCTAAATGTAGAAATAATATTTTATTCATATCATGTTACGACGATGAATGATTACATTGAATAAATGAATATATATATATATATATATATTTTTTTCTCATATAGTATACAATATTTAATATAACACATAATATATATATATATATATATATATATATATATATATATATATATATAAAGAATATAATATTTTATAATATAACAAATAATGTAATATAGTATTTTATCAATGAAACAACTAATTGTATGACTGATAATGGTGATGGGGATAGGAACGCTGACGTTGCTAATCGATTCTTTCGGAAAATCAAAGTCTACTCTGATATACATATTGCACTTACGATCGAGCGCGAATACTACTGTAAAAATAATAGGGCCGCAATTTTCATCTATATTGAGTACGGCACCCCCTCCAACATTATGTTTAGGTTGGGTTGGCAAAGATAACCTATTGTCCTCCTTATTTATATTTTAAGTTAAACTTATTTCCTTCACTGTGGAACATGGGATGCAGCAACGATACAGCTCGGTCAGGCGATCTTACGAGGTGCGAATAACACTCAGGTATATAAAGATAGATAGGTAAATAGCAGGAGAGAGAAAATAATACGAAAACGCCAACAAGCGGAAAGAAGCAGACGACGAGACGACAAGTCCGTCAGGGAGACAATACCTATTGTGGGGATAAGGCGCATCGCATCGGCGGCTGACGGATCGCTGTTTGATTTTATGGCTCCTCCAAGCCCTGCTTCACTGGGACAGCCGGCTCTGCACAGCGGGTACAAATTGAACGCTGGCTTTTTGGGCTTCTTTGGAATCCTGTAACAAAGAGAGTCACCCGCCGCACATACAAACACACCCAAACATGTGGTACACATGAGGACGCAGCAGCTTGAAGCTTGAATCTAATAAATATGCTGTATACTACAGTGTACTTGAACGTGCCATGTATATTGTACGCCATTCAGTTTGTGAGGTTGACCGGAAGAAATCTAGTCTAGCTTGAGGTCATCACAGCTCAGTTCTATGTATATATATATATATATATATATATATATATAAGGACAAGATTGACAATTATAAAAATATACATACATTAATCATGCACATTTTACACACACGCGCCCCTAGCTGTACCCTTTCTATATATATTGATATATAGCTCATGGGCTGCACGGGGCGTGGAAGCCGTCCTGTAGGGAGGGGACATTTTACGACGGGCACATGTTACGTGTGGCTTTGACAACTTGGTGTTTGTTAACTTTAGACGCTGGCGTTGCCCGATAAACAGGCCCGATCGCTCCAATTGGGATATTGTGCGCTACAGGAGAAGCTAGATACACTACTATAGGAGTAGACCGAGCGAGCAGAGCAGCGAATGAACAGCGTCCTGTCGGTAAGTCTGCTTGTCGACGAGAGCAGAACACGGCTAGGGGGGACAGGGAGCTTAGGTCGGGACGTTGCTAGAGGGCTGGGTTGGAAAAGGGACTCTATTTCAATAAAAACGCCACGGTGTCACGGCCGTCGTCGATGCGTATCGAGGAGGCCCCGAGAAGAGGAAGACCGGAAAGCGGAGACCCCTTTGCTGGACCCGCGCCCGGCCATGAGGAGCATGCGGAGCGGACGAACGGGGAACGAGAGAGAACGCCCCAACGATTGAAGCAACGATTGAAGAAGCCATAGTGACCGGTGAGTTCGACCTTATGTGCTTTCATTATCGTCATCACCAGCAGCAGCAGCAGCAGCAACAGCAGCAGCAACAACCTCATCATCATCATCATCATCATCACCATCTCATCTTCCTCATCTTGCGCTCTTTGCCTGCGTTCTCGTCGAGGTCTCTCTTGAAGCCGTTGTCGCCGAAGCCTCTGTTGCCGCATCGGCAAGCCAAGATACAGCAAACGACGCCTGATCGGCCTATGAACAGCGGCGTGTTTGGCTTAACGCCTCCTGGTAGCAGGAGGAAAAGTACGACAATGTCGACAAGACGCAACCGGTTGGAAGACTGGCCAACAGAGAAAAAAGAAGGCGGATGATACACTCAAAAGCGGCAGCGGCAACAACAATAACAACAACAACCACTGCAGTAGCTACAACAGCAACGGCAGATGAAGGAACATTTTTGAAAGAAAATCAACACAAACTTTTTGATGACCTCCCTACCTAGCCGCCTATCTGTCCAGCTAGCTAAACCACTCGCCCCTCCCCCCCACCAACGGTCTTTCCTCCACCCTTCAAACTTCAGTTCTGTGCATTGGTTTATTATTGAGACGAATTGCTACCTCGTTGAAGCTGGTGAAACGGTCCTGTTCCATATGACAGCACCACTTCGATGTAATGCCAAAGTAATACCGAGCCTGGGGGGGTGGGGAGGAATCCGGGTTTAGTGGGTTTGCGAGTCTCACACTAGTCACGCAGGCTGCTAGTGGCGCATGTGCATCATGCATTCCCGAAACCTCCCAGAACAAAAAAAAAAGATGACAGCACCAAATGTAAAACGGCTGTCTGAGAACCTGATTACTGTCTCGCCGGGCATGGTCGTGCCAACCTAGCATGTATATATATATATATATATATATATATATAGACAAGACAAAGTATACTAAAAATAGGTAATACAACTGATAGCAACGTACTTATATAAACTGATGCAGACCCTCTTCTCTAAAACGCATCATCTTTCATAAAAACAAAAAAGTATATTTAATTATATTTTTATGTGGTTATATAGAATATTTATTTTTGTTACCTTCTGTACTCTGCAGTGACGTCATCATAAATAGTGATATCGTCGATGGTGGGTTCATAATCGTTTGGAGACCGGCAAACCCATTCATGCAAAAGTCTTAGCAGAAAGCAGTCTAATAACATGGTGCTACGAAAAGTCAGCGTATTATACAGAATGTAGTTGAGGAGTGCACTGACGAACACCTGCGAACTTCAAGGCATCGCTCCACCTCTCTTCAAATGCTTTTATTCGAGTCTAAGTTAACATGTTTCTCCCGTACTTCGTACAACACCCGAACATCGTTTAGATCGTATTGCTGTTCCTCTATAATATGGCGCAATCGTACAGTGCGGTTAGACGGTCAATCTGCACCGGTCAGTTGGCGGATGGTCTGAGGGTGCTCAGGCAGCTTCTCGGACCCTGACCCCTACTAGCTTGGACATAAACCACCATTCATCAACATTATCCTCCCCTATTTACCAAGCATATTGGTAACGACATCAAGAGTCAAAATTGCGAAGCTTGGGAGTTGGCGGTTGATGGCGGCGGTTGGCGATGCCCCCCCCCCGCGTGGTGCGGCATGCGACCATTCCCCGCTATTCCGTCTATATCTTATCGAATCACTAGACCAACGATGGCTCTATGCGACAAAACAACTGCTGACCTGTTTACCCATCAACGTCCCTATCCACTAAGCAACGTCGCCGTCGCATCAATAGAGTCATACGTGCGTCAATCGTCCATCAGGGAATCCACTCCAGCAACCCCTGCGTCCCGCTGACTCAGTTATTTGCTGCTGCTGGATTGCTACCCCCGCTCGGTGCTCGATACGCAGAATCAATGGATCGATCGACCTCTCTCTCTGCGTCTAGCCGTCTGCTGCTGCTGCTACGTCTGCCCTCGCCGTTGTTACTTGGAGTCCTGCTCCCGGGGGTCTTGAACCCAGCCGCCGTTGCTGTTGGCTGTCAAATACCCCCCCCGACATCACCAGCCATACCGCCACCCCTGTGCGGTGGTCATGGTGAGCTCTACGACAACATATCGCTCGTCGGAGGTGCAATTGCGTTGGATCACTCACGATGGGATCGGACACGCTTGTCACTTAGCGCGGTTGGTTGGACGGCCGTCCGGCCAGACAGCCAGCCACTCGTTGCTTCACGCCTTCACTCACTCACGGCACATAAAAAGCCTGCTGGGGTCTGGGGGAACAGGGGGCTAGTCTTTATCATTATCGCCCTCTTTCTCTCGTCATCGTCGTCGTTATCGTTGTTGTCGTCGTCGTCATTATCGTTGTCATTGTCGTCGTCGATGACGACTCAACGGGCTCGACCTCGTAAAGGAGACGCATTCTGGGCCAGCTGACGACTCGGCCAACCCGAACGAATGAATGTGCCCACTGCTGAGGACTGACTCGGCGAGACTATCTCTCTCTCTCTCCCCACCGCCCGACTTCAAGGTTTCTTTAATTCGATTTGTTCCAGGCAAACGCCAACAATGACGCCAACAACGACAACGACAACAACAACAACAGAAAAAATAACCTGGCATACACGCAGAGAGAAATCCCTCCTTCAAGGTAGCAGTGCACGTGTCGCAACACACATGAAGATGAAGGCAACGAACGACCAAGATAGCCCAGATGTGTGCCTTTTCCATTGCGAACACTGATAGTGGTTACGGTTGCGGTTTCCGGTCAGCGCATCTGCCATTCAGCGCATTACGCTTGCGCACTCTTTACGCCTGTGGTTTAACCATAAGGCGGTAGTTACGCTGTATATATATATATATATATATATATATATGGTACATTTTCTCTGAATCGAACTTTATAGATTTACTAATTATGGCGTTTCTTAAAGCTTCTAATCACTGTGCTACGCCTAGTCTCTTCTAGTGTATACATACACACACACATGTGTTTATATACTCAAAATGAAACATGTATATATATATATACGTCTCAATTTGATTGAACTTTGTTTGACGAGTAGTTTGGCGTCTCTTTCGATATTGCTACAACAGATAGAATGGTAACTGTCAACTGTGCAGGCGGAAGGCGTCGAACTAGACTTTCCACACGTCCATTCAGTCGTTCTCACTGTGTGCTAACATCGGCGACACTTTAAGCAAGTGCCAATTTTAGCTGCACCTCTTCCGGGTTTTCTGCGTTTGACGTCCGTCTCGGTTTTGATTTGGTGCGGCGAGCAAACTCATCCTGAAGTCGTCGTCAAACTCGACGTTCCTCCACTCGTCCTCTCTCTTTCTCTCTCTCTTTCTCTGTCTGTCTCTCCCTTGGATTGTCCGGCTATCAGCTGAAAATCGCGTACCCGGAACTCCGATTGAACCTTGTGATGACCACGCTCCACAGACATCCACATAACACATCCGTAGAATATATATATATATATATATATATATATACATATATACACACACATACATGCGCACCCCCCGCACCCCATTGCCGCGCAGCCATCAACAACAAGCTGTTGCCTCTTAATTAAGCGGAACGGCAACATGAACCGACAGCGCTCTGCTAACGAAAGCTGGTGTTCCTCGTTGCTGCTTAGTCGGTCGGTTGGGTGGTCGGTCGCCCGTGC
The DNA here is from genome assembly GCA_003439945.1 of Dermanyssus gallinae. Lineage (NCBI taxonomy): Eukaryota > Metazoa > Arthropoda > Arachnida > Mesostigmata > Dermanyssidae > Dermanyssus > Dermanyssus gallinae. The sequence continues at coordinate 79,932 of QVRM01000911.1, forward strand.
TCGGTCGGTCGACCGTGTACCTCCTGGCCTTTTTGAGTGATCCCGCCGCGGCCGTCCCCACGCGACTCCTCCTGCCAAGAGCAAAGCAACCCCAGTGGTGCGACCCCAGTGGTGGGCTGCCCGGCGGCCGCCCGCTGCTGGTGCTGGGGCGGCCCGATGGGCGCCAGCGGCATCAGAGCACATTCAGAGCAAGGCAAGAAAAGCGAACGCCAATGGAAAGCGTTTCGTTTGTGCACGTTGTGTCTGCTTATCGGCCTCAGTAGTATCGCCGTCAAGGGCGGCGACTTCGACGTACCGATTCGAGCCTCATAGTATGGCTCACAGGGTCACTTCTCTGTTTTAACCTCTGCGCCGACTGTTAGCTTCCTTTACACTGCTAGCATATATATATATATATATATATATATACATATACACACCCACCAATCGCTCACCTTCAAGAACAAGAGCAAAGGGTTCGCTTGAGCTTGAATTCTTTCTACCGATAAAGAACAAGGTGCCTACAGGTCCATTGACTGGCCTGTCATCAAGCATACCCTCTAGGTGTTTTTCAGACGGTAAGCTCACCATCTCAAGTACACAGAAAGGATCGATTTGTATTTGAGTAGAACTTGTGGCTGCCACGCACAATTGTAGGAAGGCATCTAAGAAAACCAGCTCGTTTCAGGCGCACAATTACTAACATATTTTGTTTGCTTTGTTAATCTTATGGTTAAGTTCTGGAACGAAGGCCGACGCTTGTTAATCACCACTTGCTAATATTGGCCTACTACTATGACCGTACTTGTATACTCACGTATAGTACATAGCGGGATGTTTACATTCTTTTTTCTTACAGTCCGCAATATGTAGATAGATCATTCGTTTCAATACCAGTCCGCACATATGTAGATAATTTGTAACGTAATTGGGCCTAAAGGCTTATTTTTCTGTACGTAAAATAATCCGTCGCATTCATACCAGTCACGATCGGTCATAATGCTTCGTGTTGTGCCAACGTATAGTATCTACAAATTATGCATTGGCGCAAAGAAAACCTAATATGTAATGCGTCAGTTCACATGATTGGTGCAAATGCAATAATGATTGCCTAGGCTAATAAATAAAAAGATAAAGTTAACCGCGTAATCAACATTTTTTCAGAAGAAACGAAAAAGAAAGATTTTTTTTTTTGTGACGTCATGCACAAAAACAGTATCTGTTAGTCCGTATACGACTATGAATGGTTAAAATATCGTGTGTAGCAACATACCGTCATGTAAACTGTTGAATAAGTGATCTCATAGTCATTATACAGTGTCTGTTAATGGTAATTTGGTTGTGCAACGCCTTTGTCTCTGACGAAGATACAGCCTCTCCGAGCACATAGGTGTGCCGCTCCTGTTGCGGGCTGGTGTTTTTCAACGGATGCCGGTAAATAGCTGATGGTTAATTAATTAAAGCGAGAGGATAATCCCTTACCCCAATTATTATTGTTGTTGCAGACAATTAATTGCTCAGAGCACGTATCTTAACATAGTGCAGCTGTTCGCTTATGATTCACGCAAATTGTGGTTGTGCTAGATATGTTCGATCAAAAAGGTGGAAATAGTTGTGTATATATGTATACATACTATATAGCATCTGTCGTAGCACGGCAAATAATGCCTTTTTGGTGTGAAAAGCAAAAAAAAAGGCAAACAACCATATGTTTGCCAATTTCTCCAAATGCTGACTTTATTACAAACACTAAGCGTCAGATTTAGCAACGGGCCAGAGCGTTTGAGAGCGTGCTTGGTTAATTGCGGTGAAGCTTGACAATCCAACTGAGTTTAACATAGCGACAGTATTGGATATGCCAGGAAGGTGAAAATAAAATTGATGATCTCTCTGTAGGGTGGGATGGTGTCATGAGAAGTCCTATGTTAAAGTACTTTAATAAGGATCCAAACAACAACATCAACAAAAAAACGGCCCAGAA
>QVRM01000912.1:0-30000 GCA_003439945.1 Dermanyssus gallinae
ATCAGTGTCATCGTCACATTAAGATCGTTGCCATGACAACCACGAACAGCAGTCCAGCTGTCGCAAGTTTGAGCCCGTACCCTGCTGGTTGTTCCCGTTGGACTTGATTGCACATTGTCTTGCTGCTACGTTCTCTGCTGGAGAGAGCCTGTATACGTTCACGGAACGCAATAGCGATGAGTGCATTTGGATGCTATTGTGCCCTAGGCCATCGTAACTTATTACGAGCGTATGTGATTGTCTGAGCGTTAAAATCCTATTCTTACGTCATTTCGGATCCTGCCGCCAGAATTCGAATTAGTCCGTCAGCAGAGCATGCTGGGAGAAAATGGCGATACCCAGCAAGCGGTTTCAAGCACCGCGTTACAAAAAGCGTAGCGCCTTTCCTTATGTTGTACAACGTTAAGGGCAAGCAAAAGTGTTGCCCCTAAATTGCCCCATTACAGCATGGCCGCCCATAAGATAAAAGTATCCACAGGACACCTGGTAATTTGTCGCAGGCCAAACAACAACATCGTATGACTTTAGAGGCCGTTAGAGATGGAGGCTTAGTCATTATCTCAAAACTGGTCACAAGCCTTGAGACCTAAACACATTTTTTTTAAATTTCTCTTAAGTAGTTCAAGCAGAACTCGGTCATCTGTTTTAGAGCAGGTTTTGCGACAAAAAGCAACAAAGCGTAAGCACTTGACCGGACTCCTGTTGCCATTTTCATTGCCTCAATAGCGTCTCGGCGTCGACGTTATTGCTAAAACAATTTCGGACATTTTTGAACTTGTAGTTGTGCAAGCTAATACATATTTTTTTGAGACGCCTTTCTTTGCCGGGGTGTGCAGGCTCTGGTCTCAGGGCGCCGACTCAACTGCATGTTTTGAAGTCGACGCGCACCACAGAAAGGGAGCTAAGTGGTTTTGCTAGGGCTTTGTTGACGTTAGATTCGTACAGTTTTGCACACCGCTTTCGTCAAATGCTCCCTACGGAAGCCATGCGTAATCTATCTGCCTGTTTTGAAGCGCCTGTATGACTTCTCGCACGGTAAAGTTTTGCGCTCAGGTAGATCACGCACATTGTGCCCACCTCGCGCACATATCGCTATATATTCGCATGCGGTATCGTATTCAAGGACGCAAACGTTCTTGTGATGTGTTGCTGTTCTGCATCGGCGATGCGACTATTTTCTAGCTGTTAAATATACTTTTTTTTTGGTGCTGAACAAATGTTTGTTTTGCAGGTTATCTTTCGAGCAGTTGAGCCCGGTGGACGTGGTGGATTCGTCTGCGCCTTGCGAACGGAGGAGACACATAGATGTGCGTGTTCGAGCCCCACCGTTGCACAGTTGTATTTATGGGGGTAGTCCGTCTATGATTGTCTGTATGGACAATTATCAAAGACTATTACTAGTTAAATACTTAGAACACATAGAGGGCATACACTTTAGGCAGCGTATATATATATTTGCGTAAAGGGAAAAGGATCTAGCATGTAAGCACCGGTTATGCTTACACTACATATACTACTATATATATTAGCCGTAAATGTAGTGTAAGTAAAAAAAAAAACGAGCAAGATGGCTTAGTGGCAAAGCCTTTGCCTTGCATTCGGGAGGCCTGGGTTCGGGACCCGAACCGGCCACTCTTAAATTGGTTTGTCTGGTTTCCAGTTTAGACAGGGTAAATGCCGGAGTGGATTAAACATCAGCCATGACATGAAAAAAAACCGTACACGGGCATTAACCTTACGGGAAAAAAAAAAACAAAAACAAGTAGCCTGATTGTAACGGCTAGACAAAGAAAGACGAATAGCTTAGAACAACTGTTGGAAAACAGTGGTGGTTGGCTCATCGTCGTCGTCAATGTGTGTGTGTGTCTTTATGTATGAGCACATGAACTATATCTACTCGGCGATTTTCCGACAATTTATTACTTGCGGCAGATGTCTTAGCGCCGACAAAACTTGTCGACGGTGTGTACTAACTCAAAAAACAAACAAAAAATGATTGGGTCACTGTTATTCGTGCTGTTTTTCTGCTGCTCTACGACAGCTGTGGCCGATGTTGTTGCTTCGAGGCATTCATTGTCTGTACCGTTTGCGGCCCGCTCGAGCGGGTTGCTACTGCGACCTGCAGGCAAATTGTTTTTTGGACTTGATTCGTGGCAAAGAAGTGCAAATTGAGCGGTTTCATTTGCATCAGGCTCAGTGATACTCCGAGTGAACGAGACTGTTCTTATAGGCAGTAAGTACGTAAGTACGACACAGCAGGGCAAGGGAAGGGGAAGGAAATGCAGGAATCGGAATAGAGAACAAGAGATATAGAGAGAAAAAGCGAATGAGAGTGCTCTCGGCCGACGGACTTAAATGCGAACGCCCGTCGCTTCAAAGTCACTGATCCATAAGCAACTTAATGAAGAGTTTCGTGTACGCAGGCAGTCGAACTACCCGGAACGATGCGGCTCACCATTCTAGCCATGCGGCTGCTGCTGCTGCCTCTACTGCTAGCAGTCTATGTCCAGGCGGCTCCGTGTAAATCGCTCGGGTCGAAGCTGATGAAGAAATTAGGTGAGCTTACCGTCTCCGTGCCAGTTTACAGCCATTACTGCCCTTCGCTGTCATCCGTAGAAATGACACTGTAATATCTCAGCATATGCGTGCCCCCCCCTACCACCTACACCTGTGTTTGACGACATTTGCAAATTACGCAGGAGTTCGAGAACAACTAAAATGTAGGTGTGCGCCCGTATAAAGATGTGCGTAGAGACCCGTTTGTATCAATTAGCATGCGTCCAAATGTATATCAATGCGATTTTCGTGCTTTTTCATTGTTGTCACAGTGGTTTTCTTTGTCGCATTATCTATAATATTATCACTTTGTTAATGATATTTTAACATGTGGTAACTACTGCTACCTAGTCGTGCCCCACGAATGTCGTTGTGGTGATTTTGTGGACGCGTTGGCCCATTATGACTTGTCGTGCGCCTTGAGTGCAGGCCGACGAGCTCGCCACTCGGCCTTAAATGACACTTTTAGTCGGGCATTGAGCTGGCGTTCCGTGTTTACTTGAACCTTCGGGTCTGTCCAAGGACGATAGAAAAACACTTGACGGTCTCACTCTAACCCCATTTGATTTAAATTAAATGAAATTTGTTTAGGTCGCAACTTAACTAACTCGTTAGCCTTTTCGATGGTCGGTGCAGGTGTAAATCGAGCAGGTTATGTTTCCAGGTGCCGAACATACTCTAGCGTAGGTTATCCGCACCAATTTTGTCTATTGGTTTTCGAGACAATGGGAGGACCAGGTCCTCTTACACTCATGCTGATTCAGCGCGTGCGTAGAAGCTGTAACATTGAGACTCAAGTGAGGCTGTCCTTCTGCATTCAAGAGGAAATGCAGCATCTGCTCGGGGCACATTGTTAAATTAGAGTGATCCTGGGTTGCAGAACACGTGATCACAAGTTTACGCGAAGACAATTCACTCCAAGGTGCTAACATAACAAAGTTAGATAAATAAACTATACACATATCAAGGTTTATAACAAGTGCCTCCTTGTGGTTGCCTGCCTCCACACGTTGCGTTTGGATATAGGCATGGACAGCAATGGCCAGAACAAATTCTTGCAATCCGTCCCCCTCGGTTCACGTGTTTAATGGTCTTCGCAAGTTCGCCCGTCAAGCAAGGATTCACATGGCAGCGCGTCGTTGCACCTCAGCGTCACCGCCTTCTCATTATGGTAGTCTCCGTTCCGGACCAGTGGTACCAGATCATCTGCATCTCGCCAAAAATTCTTCGTACAAAGGCATCCCTCAGTTAGTGGAAATGCAGAGATCTATCAGTAGCGGGCACAGTTAGTGGTATACTTGCCACAAAGCACTTGTGCCCACTACTAGAGCATTTTAGTCTACATCTTTATATAAATAAAACTAGCATGTAACTCGGCATACGTTCAACGTTTCTCATCTGAAAACGAATATGGCACAGCGGCGTCTTTGAGAGAAATCTTGAAGATAATTTGATGTTAAAGTAGCTTAAGACAAGGATAGCATTGAGCCTCGTTTGACGAGCCAAAATCACTTTTTAAGAACAGTAAAAATTATCAGTATTTGTATAAAACTTCGTCAGGGTTGTTTTAAAGGTGGCCTGTCCAAGCGTTCGATATGTGATTCTCAAATTGAAGGTATCTGCTGAATCGTCAAGTTTGTTTGCTTATTTCGCAGTCACGTTGAAAACTCTTACATTAAATATAACAAAACAAATACGTTGTAATAGCGTAATCTGACTAATAACGAAAATTAGGATTTATATATATAAATATATATATTGTGGTGGCGTTTTATTGTGGCCCACATTAGTAATTTTATAAGAAATGCTTTAACGCGCTGAGTGTTAGGCTGGCTTTTCAACGCATTTATGTAGGAGCCCACGTGGAGTACCTACTAAAACCGCCTCTACTCTGCTCCCATAGCTGGCGGCACTGCCTGGAATTACATGTTGTGTTAGTATGGTTTTACATGTCAAGTACCGCTCCTTACCCGCTAAGTCACTCCAACAATTCATTTTTGAACGCCTGTGTGTATTACGAATCCCACCATCTTAACCATCACGGTCCAGTGTTCGTTTTCCTCTTCTTCACAAAAACTTTGCATTCTGACAGAGAGTAGACAGCACCGTCATCTTGGCCTGTCGATTATACACATCCCTGACAATGTTTTCATTGTTCAAATTTGCGAGCGAAGTCTCTTAGCCATATTGGTTGTTCTCTGTTGTCCGGGAAGATCCTGATAATATGTTCCTCAGAGTTGGCTGGTCAGAGACTTCTTTTCTCTTATGTCTGGCCAAAGAGTTTTTTTTTCCGTCATTTCCACACAGGCAAAAACTTCTTAGTATTTTTGCAATAACGCTGAACTGTTGTTGGTTTGTTCAAGGGCGTTAGCCGGAGCCGACTCTACGTGAGAAATGTTTGCCACTTGTTTGTCTTAAATCATACCTAGGTATTATAATCGGTTTGTTTGGCTGCTTAAAATATATTATGAAAAGCTTAATTTTTCTCCACCTCGCCGATAATCAATATTCTGGTTTAGAGCGTTTTTCGACAACACCGTCGTATGATGCTTATTTATCTATGCTGCATTTAGCATACCAACTAGATGGAAATCACTTTTCTATAGGCATATCTTAGACCGTTTTAGTTTCTGAGAAGTACAATTTCAGTTGATGCAGCATCTCTTGATTTTACTCAATATTCAGTACTCATGCTCAGCAAAAATATTATCTATAAAGTCCATATCTTTGGACCGTTGAAGTTTTCCTACACTTAAACTTCTGTACTAAAAGACGTTTCGTTCCCTAACTAAAGGAAAACATGACACAGAGACGCTGCCTAGGCTTTTAGGCCGGAACGGTAACAAATCCAATTGTTTATTGGCTCGGTGCTCGGGCGCCCCCACGTCTAGGCAATGAGAGCAGGATGAGTGCCAGGTATGGACGGACAGCTCTTGTAGTAGCTCTTGTAGCCACAAAGCACTTGTGCCCACTACTGTGGCATTTTAGTCTAAAAATGTATATGAATGAAACTAGCATGTAAGTGGGCATACGTTCAACGTTTCTCATCTGAAAACAAATATGGCACAGCAGCGTCTTTGAGAGAAATTTTAAAGATAATTTGATGTATAATTAGCTAAAGGCAAGGATAGCATTGAGCCTCATTTGACGAGCCAAAATCACTTTTTAAGGATAGTAAAAATTATCAGTATTTGTATAAAACTTCGTGAGGGCTGTTTCAGGGGTGGCCTCTCCAAGCGTTTGATATGTGATTCTCAAATTGAAGGTACCTGCTGAATTGTCAAGTCCGTTTGCCTATTTTGCAGTCAGGCTAAAAACTATTATACTAAACAATACGAAACAAATACTTTTCGTTGGCGTAATCTGACTTATAACGAAAAAGAAGTCTATATATATATATATATATATATATATATATTGTTGTGGCCCACATTGCTAACTTTATGAGAAATGCTTTTACGCGCTGGGTGTTAGGGCTGGCTCGTAAACGCATTTATCTAGGAGCTCTTTTTTTTAAGGGGTTGAGGGTTTAAAATACATTTACGTACGACTGAGCAAAATCATACAGGGATTGGCTGTTCCCAGAACATGCTCACACTCAGACAGTGTGGGACTCAGCCACCAAACAGCAAGTCTCACCACCAAGCCTTGGCGCTTTGCGAGAGTCGAGCCGTAGGCTTAAGGCAATACCCACTAAAACCCTACATAAATGCACGACAGTGTCTACATGTATGTATCCCCCTTAAGATGACCCTCCGGTCTGCGGGATCCTTATCTAGGAGCTCTTGTGGAGTACCTACTGAACCCGTCTTTACTCTGCTCCCATAATTGGCGGCACTGCCTGGTACATTTTGTTTTAGTAGGGCTTTGCATATAAATTACCGCTTCTAAACCACTAAGACACCTCCACAGCTCATTTCGAACACCTGTCTACTGCGTATTACGAATTATACCATCTTAATCATCACGATCCAGTGCTCTTTTTCCTCTCCTTCACAAAGACTTCGCATTCTAAAAGAGAGTAGACAACACCGTCATCTTTGCCCGACGAGCATACACATCCCTGACAATGTTTTCAATGTTCAAATTTGCAAATAAGTCTTTTGAGTTGGCTGGTCAGAGACTTTTTTGCTTATATGTCTGGCCACAGAGTTTTTATTTTTCCTTATTCTCAACACATGCAATGATTTTTTAGTATTTTTAAGTAAGAGCTTCTTAGTATTTTTGAATGAAAAGTTTAATTCCTCTTGACCTCGCCGATAATAAATATCCTGCTTTTGAGCGTTTTTTGACAACACCGTTGTGTGGTGCTTGTTTCTCTATTTAGCTCCAACTAGATGGTGCTCACTTTTCCGTGGGCATATCTTAGGCCGTTTTAGTTTCTAAGAAGTACAATTTCAGTTGATGCAGCATTTCTTGATTTTACTCAATACTCATGCTCAGCAAAAAAATATCTATAAAGTCTTTATCTTTAGACCGTAGAAGTTCGCCTACACTTAAACGTCTGTACTAAGAGACGTTTCGTTCCCCAGCTAAAGGAAAACATGACACGGAGACGCTGCCTAGGCTTTTAGGCCGGAACGGTAACAAATCCAATTGTTCATTGGCTCGGTGTACGCCCCCACGTCGAGGCAATGAGAGCAGGATGAGTGCCAGGTATGGACGGACAGCTCTTGTAGTGCGTACAGACAAGTATGGAGTGTGCTATACTATGCTGTCGGGTATTTGCTTCTTAAGGCAGCTTCTTCAGCTTTTATGGGCAAAACTAAGTGCGTCTTATATAGCGGCACTCTACCGCGTAAAACTGCTTTTCTGAACTTCGAGGTTTACAAACTTCCGCGTATGATCGGCGTATGAGCAGTATGAAAAAAACATTGATCTGACATTGATCCAGAGTTTTAATGGAGCAATTTAAAATTGGAATCACCGTGAGGCATATGCGCCGAGGGCGGAACATGTTAAGATGTACAGAGTTTTCCCTATAGTGCTTGTGGCAGCATGGGCGCTAACGCTCGGTTGTATAGTTTATTATCTATTCTCACTGAATATTGCTCAAAGAATAATCGATCAATAACGGGCGGGGATCGAACTGGCGACACCCTAGTAGATGACAGCCATTCGTTGCGCATTAGTCACCTAGACCATGCCGCCACATAGTTTTAGACCTGGCAATGTCGAAATTCTGACCACACTGAAATTTATGTATGCTGGCTCATATACGGGCATATGCCTCACTGAAACGGGACATAGTCCTAGACATAGAAAGACAACGAGCAGATAAGCTACTTTCGAGCTGACGCGTAAGCAAGCCAAATAAATTCGTGAACTTTGTCCTACATCTCCAAAGCAAACAGGCTGAAACAGAATGAACATGCGCACACACAATTACGAAGAATAAAAACTTGTAGATCACATCATCAGATCGTCTATTTCCAACTCTTAGGAAATACCGCAGTCCATCCAGTTAAATGTACCCGTTTTCACTTAGTCCCACTAAGCTATGATACGCCATGCGCTTCATCAGGCGCTTAAGTGCTTTTTAGTGTTCTGCACTATATAGCTCTGCTGCACAACGAAAGCGTCTGAAGGATTGCAGTGGTCGGCATTTTCTTAATCGGCGGAAGGAATCGACAACCCGGCTGTTGCGAACTCAAGGACTGACATAACTGTATGATGACTAATGGAAAACGGAAACCTCATACACAACCACACGTACTTGTTAACGAAACGATCAACGTAACAATCTCCAGCAGACTCTTTCTTTTCTATCAACATTCGAACGTCATTTGAGGACACAAATCAAAGCTTGATGACGGTCGAAGAAGACTGGCGGGTAGAGCGCAGGAGAGTTATTGGCGACTTTTGCTTGTCCTGCATACTCTCCACGGCCACACTGCCAGTGTGGCTAACGTATGACTGCACTCACTTTATTTTTGTCGTCCTGGTCTTGTACCATCGTCGGGTCAGTCCTCAGACAAGGATGTCTTCCTTTCAGTTTTCGTTGTGATGTCGGTTCATTGTGATGGGATAGCTTAGTGCATTGCAGCAGAGAAAAATCTCGTGGCCTGCACTTCGCTGGCGCCACCGATTGCGGTCGTTGCAAATCACCACATGGGCGCTAACTTATCGACGCTCTCTGAGACCTGAAAACATTTTGTGTATTCTGTAAATGGTGGATGCGTGACTCATTCCGCCCGTGGGAAATAGTTTTGCGTGAAGGAAATGCAGGTTGCCAACCCGCAACTCCAAAGGTTTCCAATGCGGCCTCGTTGACGCGGGCTTTATCTGACATACACAAATGCCGCGTCTATTAATGTTTGCAATTACAGCAATCTGCATGAAGCTTACTGAGATTGGTTTACTTAAAGCAAGCAGAAGTGCTCTCAACAAGATCTCGAGAAGACCATCTGCGTATATTATATAGTATATATATATATATATATATGTATATATATATAGGTATATATATATAATATATTATATATATATATATATATATATATATATATATATATATATATATATATATATATATATATATATATATATATATATATGTATATATATATAATATATATATATGATATATATATATATATATATATATATATAACCTACAGCCTGTATATATAGGCTTGTAGGCTTTGAAATCAACGAAAGGAAGGTCCCCGGTCAGGGCGGTTCGATTACGGCTCGCGAAATCCTGGCTCATCGCGCGCTGTCGCTTGCGCTTCGACACCTCGTTGCTAGCTCCTTCCCTCGCCCGCCCTCAGCTCACAACTAGACTTCGGCCGTCATAATCGTCAAGGAAGAAGGAAGACTTCGGAGCTGCGGCGCGTCTTGGTCGGACGGGTAGAACGGGCCGCTTGAGATGGCCTAAAAGTGTGACGCCGCCGCCGCAAGCCACCGCAATTTCTGTGCTACGGAGGTTCTGTGGTAGTCCGAATCGTGTTGATGCGGTGGCGCCCGCCAAACCATGGAGACTCGGAACCACGGTACATCGCCGCTGTCGTTGACATCATGGGCTTCAATTTTCTTCATCTTTCCTCCTCGAGGGGCATATAGAAAAGCCAATCACGGGAACAATTCGGTGGCTCTGAAACGCATTGAGTCGACAACTGTCAAACGAAATTTGCATATTTTCAATATTCTCAATAACGACAACAAGAACAACACAACAACATGCATATATGTATATCACATGAAAAACATTACAGTGCTATATTGATATATATATATATATATATATATATATATAACACTGCAATGTTTTTCGTCTAGCATCTATACATATTTGTTTTATATATGTATATATATATATATATATATATATATAACACTGCGATGTTTTTTCGTCTAGCACCTATACATATTTGTTTTATATATGTATATATATATATATATATACACAGAAACTTACAAATTTCGAATTGAAAAAGCTTCCCCGGCGAACTGTGTTAGAATGTCTAGGAAGGAGCGAAGAGTGACTTGTATCACACTATTTTAAGGTTCCAGTGACCGGAACAGGTTAGAACCACCGCAATTGCGAAACTTAGCTGCCGTGTAGATAGAAACGGGTTCGCAGGTGTTGGGACAAAACACGTCGAACGTTGGGGGAGCATCTGGCGGGGCAGCGGTCACCGCATATATCATCGTCTGGTGGAACCTCATTTCTGGTGATAAATATGGTAAATTGTGACCGTTTCTTTTTCGCACTCGGCTACCAGCCATTCGATCTTGTCGCGGAATTTGCCCCAACGGGTGACCACGAACAAACAGCAACCGACCTCATTCTCATCCTTGAAAACAAAATGCCTACAACGAAGCTTCTAATACTAACCATACACATTTTTTTAGATATTGCTTTATCGTTAAATAGTCGCCTGAAGCTCTCTCAGATCTTTGCTACTGAGCTGCGCATGAGCGTATACAACAACAAGATCGCGTTTTTGGTGAACGTAGTTTTTTCCTCGACTCTATAGCTCGCTATTTTCTCACAATTATATCCTTCTCTTTACGCCCACAAGCTAATTCGAAATATAGCAGCTAAGATTAGGAATGGTGCAGCTATCTACCGTAAAGTTGTTTTTTTTATAGCCGCTCTGCCGGCTTGTTCAAAATGTTTGCGCACATTTGTTGTTCAGCATTCTCGTCACTAAAACGAGGCTGTAGAAAGGCCATATTGCATCACAAAACAGTTCTGGATGGTGACCTCTTGGCAACTAACACATACATCAAGGTTATAAGGTTATATCATGCTTTATCGAATTTATCACTTGTGTTAGATTTCGAATAACATAAACTGTTTGTTAAGTTACAGGGGTTGTTCGAAAAAAGCGACCTATTGTTTATATTACTACACTAAAGCTACTGTAAACAGTTGAACGCACACGTTCAATTTTTTTGCGGCGACCTCATTCCTGAAATGGCCATAAACCGTTCGAATGAAGTCTGATTCATTTCACCTTTCGGGAAGTCGACAGGGCCTAATACCATACTACTGCATTAGCCCAAACACTCACGGAGAAGCCGGACCTGGCGTATATAAGCGCAAGTTGTATGCGGGTTTTTGTTGCCCGCCTCCCCTCCATTGTGCGAATTGTGCCGATGTGTGCACGCCTTGTGATATGAGAGCAAGTGGTATGCAATGCCCTGTTGTATGCAAGCAACTTCACCTGAGTTCTATTTTCTATCAGAAAAGTACAGCAACAGAAGTCAACCCGCCGGTGGTCATCAGTAGGCTACAGAACCTGAACATGCAGAAACTGGTACGAATGAGTTTGTGGTCGATTAGTATATTATGCACGGTTTCGCAATGCACATCAACACGCACGCCGACAATTTCCTAATGCTCATAGAGGGACGGAGGGAGGTTATGTCTGGAACGATGATCGAGCTCATCTATATTTAGCGCTTTCACTGACCGCAGTTATGCGGTGTGGTGCAAATGCAGGTGCCGATGACCGTGCAGCGGTTCCATTTCGCATAGCTGATGATGTACGTGCAGATGGCCTCAAACACAACATGTGATGATCAGATGGTGTGCGTTTTCTTTCTAAGAAACGCTGCTCCCAAATCTGTCGCGCTGCGAGCGCTATACCGTTCGCTGTAACATATAATAACTGTATAGGAGTGTTCTTCTCCCTACTCATGAAATGGTCTTTTACAGCGTACGTCGTAGAACGTATGGCCATAGAGATAAAAGTAGTTTTTTTGTCGTCTGCCTTTTCTTTGTTTTGAACGGTTATATTCACACACTCTGCTTAAACGGAAAAACCACCTATTGTTGCTGAAGAATTCACGGTGTTTGCAACTGCTACAGAATACGTTTATGGACTGCTAATGGGCGATTTTATAGAAACAGAAAGCAATTCCATGTTGCTCTAAACGTAACTAAGAAAAAGTAAATATATATATATATATATATATATATAATAATAAAATAATAAATATAATAATAAAGCAAAACAGTCTTTGCTGTGTGTATGCATTTATATTTTCACCATCATACCTTATTTACGTAACAATCACGAAACGAACCGGCATCAATGTGTAGCCAATTTAATTGCAATTTACATGCGTGCGGTGTCCATGGCTTTTGACTGAAAGATGCGTGCGGGATGCATTGCATTCCGATGGAGAACACATGAAAAACATGTGTAGTTTTGCCGCTCATATATACGACTTTCGGCGTTGCCCGAATGCTGTATCGTTTACCAACTGCAGACTGTCAAGCACCTTTGTATATTTTATTGATTATATATACAGCATATTTGTTTCCCTTATATATATATATATATACAGCAGTTTCTTCGTGTACGACACGATTGTGCCTGTGGGACTTTCGGGTCTCTGGCCAGCCTATTTCCTTGCAACGTTTAAGACTCTGAGTAGGACATGGCGTTCGATGCCGAACTCGTACGTTGAAAGTGGGCGCTTGCGGCCGCCGTTGTAGTTCTGCCTACAGACCTCGCCTCTGTGTTTCTGTCATCGGTGTCGTTGCCTTCACGGAGACCCTCGTCATTGTCGTGCTGGTATTGCTATTTTTCTGATTTCCTTTCTTCTTTTTCAACTCTTTCCTTGTATATCCTGGCCGATACGTCACTACCTGACGATCGGTGCCCGACTGTTCAACAAGCGTTCAATGATCAATAATATCTCTCTCACAAATCAGATCGCGAGACGACCGCCGATCCTAGCAACAGTCGGACGCTTAACTGGGTGAAGAAGAAAGAAAGAGAGAGAGAGACACTTGGAGCGGGAAGAGGGGGTCCAATGTCCTCTGTAAAAGTGAGAAGCTCATGCACTTGGACCGTTGGCGGACGAGTGGCACGTTTAACGTTATATGGCTCGAGGGCGAAAAGTGAATTGACACGCTCAAATAGTTGGGCACGTCCGGCGTGGACGGCGTCGGGATACGACAGCTTCCTCTCGAGAATCCATCCGGGGCAGCCGTGGTATTCCGCGAATATTCAGCTGGTCTCCAGCTTCCTAGAGGATATGGGTAAAACCGTAACTCGTGAGGTGGTTTGGCGATAAACGGCTATGCTTGGCGGCACAGATTCGTATTATAACAACGGCGCGACAACGACGACGACCACAACCGCGGCATCAAGTAAACGTGTTTCAAAGAGAGAACAGTCGGCCGGAATCGAGGACAACGTAGGCCACAAGACCATGTAGGCCTTAGGCAAAAACAGCTGAACGAATCGTTTGCCAGATATCGCCGAGGGCTTCCTGGTAGTGGCGCAAGCGTGGTGTGCGACGACGCCCACACCCAATACAACAAAACAGGGGAAATCTGCAAACGTATTATAGTAAGACACTTTAAATCCCTCGAGGTAAAATTTGCCTTGAAATCGCGCCTGTTATCTCAGCAGATTCTGTGGGTTCGAGAAATTGACATATATACGCTGTTGCTGAGTTCAAACACGCTTACTCGGGCCCGTCGTTTACTGTTAAACCTATTCAAGATTTTGAATAGAGCTGAAAAACGTTTGTGGCTGCTCTATTGTGTGATCAATAATACTGATATCCTTGCCATGGAAAGCAGAAAAGAAGATTGCAAATTCTCATACGCTCCCTCGCACCCGGTACTGTTTTTTTAAATTATTTTTTTCATCTGTCTCTTAACTATTACATTCTGGATCGCTAGCACGTGATGCGAGTAAAACTCATTTTAGTACCGCTGCAGAAGACTTGAGATTATGTTTCGATCCGTCAAATATTGGATAGTTTATTTGTTACGTTAGCCGTGTGTGCATTTTGACCTTTAGTATCGCCAATGAACTCTCCATTCAAACCATAAAAAAAAACTCTTGAGTAAAAACTATAAATGCAAGGAGGATGCGGAATAAATTCGAATTGTCCCCGAAATAAGCGTGTATATGCGCATACGCAATTCTGATGATTCACTCACTACACAGGGACTTGTGAGGAGCGTTACCAGTTGAGCTTGTCTTCAAGGCAATCCCCCATTGTACTCATTAATGCTGTCGTAATGTCATTTTGCACAGCTGGACCGGCAACGATGACCGTAAAAATAGTGGTGCTAGTTGTGAAGCTCCTCTGGCAATGCGCGCGGGTCACCCTGATGTTAAGGGGAGTGGGGTCGAACTCGCTGTGCCCAGCTTGGGGCTGGCTGAGTAGTCCGCCTGGGAGGGGTCTTCTGTGTGACTCGCGCTCAGGTCCTATTTTAGAGGTGTCCCGAGATATGGCGTTTTGATCCGACAGGCTTCTTTTTTTCGAAAACTAATAACAGCATCATGGCTGAACTCAGAAGTGAGGTCACATTACAAAGTGCGTTGGGTACTTGAGTGTCGAGGCCGCTCAGCTTCCTTGCAGCATTGATGAGCACTAAACGGCGAAAGAGACCCTCGGTGAAGAGCCTGCTTTTTAAGAGAACGCGCCCTAGATGGCGACAAGTTCACCCAGTAGATGGCAGAGGCCTGGTGAAGCCCCGTCTAGAAGAGGTGTCTTCTATTATTATGCGAGTATAGCGCATAATAGGGCATAATATTACTAACTACCTTTTGCTGGTCTTAATGCCTTAAAGGGGCGTGTTGATCGTGTTTGATGTGCAACCCGAAATGGGGGCAACGGTCTCACGGACGACCGAGGCGTTGGAACAGGGAACATTCCCTCCTACTCCAGACTTGGTCCAGGATTGGTCCGCGCCGCTGGTTTTGTCTGCCATAGTGGCTGCGAGGTAGTCGGATTGGGTCTGACGTAGACCCCGTGCACCAATGATAATTTAGCTCTTTCTTCCACACAATGGTGTCGATCATGAGAGATAACTAATCTGTTCGCACTTCTACAGCTTGCGCATCTTTAAGCGTTCTTACAGTTTCCAATAGGATGTCGGTTACTGCTGCAGTTTGCCCGAGCCACACAACATCTACAGGACAATATATGTCCAGAACATAGGTGCAGACATTTAAAGCACATTTCTCGTCGAGGCAGTTGTCTGTTGCGGATCGGGATCTGCTCGCCTGCAAATACGCTTGACCATAATAACGCTGGGGGAGCTGAATTCTTTTAGATTTTTTTCCTGTAGGTATGGGCTGACATGGCTGATGGCACCCCAGATATTGCCGCTTTGGTCTACAACCCGGGTAGCTGCTTGATACGTATCACTTTCTGCGCGACTTTATAGATGGTCGCCGAGGTTTGTCAATTCCGTACTGAGATGTTAATCTTCGACTTTAAAGTGTAGCTTTTTGTATTCTAATACTGTGCCATACGATGCTTTTTTTGTTCACAACCTCCCTGATTCGCTCTTTTTCTGGCGGTTTATATGGTGCCGTCTTAGAGCCCTGGGCGTAGCTGGTTGATCTCGCCAGTTTGCCAGCATTCATTAACGTACATGGGTGCAGCTTTGCATTATACGACCATCGGTGGGCCACTCAGTAGAGGTGTGGCCTCCACCTTGCACGAGCACCCGCGCCCCAAACAAAACACACCAAAGAAAACAATATATTAAATATTGCATCCAAATAGTTAAAAAACACGGGCAACTAATAGATTAAAATAGAACTTATTAGTATAGAATAGAAAATGCCGGTAATAGCAGAAGACAGGGTGGAGAAAGCTGAAATGCAGCCTGCGAAGTCGCTTTGCCTGTGTAATGATTTGGCTACACGTCAGACAAACATATGTGCTTCACGCGCTAAGGAAATTCCAGGAGAGATAATATTTTTACGTAGAAAATGTACAATTTTATGTCTAAAACTAATATGGTGTACAGCAGTGGAGAGTGGCAGCTGAAACACAAAGTGTGATATAAGATATATATATATATATATATATATATATATATATATATATTCTTTACCGAATAAAGGGTGGAAAGGAGGCTAGGTAGGCGATGATGCCCACAAAGCCGTCTTGTTGTGTGATTCCCTGGCTACACGCCAGGCGAACGTATTATTGATTGTTTTAGGTCTTGCAATACATTTTGGTAAAAGCATTATTTGGCTTCTGCAATTGTTCATTGTCACATCGAGGAAACGGGTGATAATATCAGCACTTGCAAGTTGCAATAGTGTTCGCGCGTCGTTGTTCTTCAGTAAAATGGAGATCGACGGAAGGTTTACAGCGTTCGGCTCGATATCACATTTTCTACACAGCTTTGTTTTTAAATATTTTCTGAACACCTTCAAGCATGCCTATGTGCTTGCACAAGCACAAGCTCCAGACGGGTAAATAATATAAAAGTTTGGATAGCATAATGGCTTTATACAGGCGAATGTACACATTTGAGTCATTGATGATAAAGCAAGCGGAACAGAATGTTCACAAGTAAAGATGTCGATTTGACTAGTTTTTTTAAATGTGCAGAAAATGTAAGATCCGTTGATACTAATACACAAAGATCCCCTGCGACATTAGCGCTACGTGTCACCAGGTTGCCAAGTAAGCATATGTCAATTTATTTCTCTATTTTCGGTTGCTAAACCCTGGTTCGTAGCATCTACTGAGTTTCCCTATAACATACCGCATTCTAAAATAATTTAGTTACACACCTTTTATGTTGAACGATCGGCACCTCTGTATATTTCTATATAAAAAAATAGCAATCTAATACTAAAAGATAGCTGTTTGCTTAGAGATCTCGCATTGCTAGTTAAAGTCCAGCCTAACAAAAGGCAATTTTTCTATACTTGTTACGATATTTAGGTATTACAGTAGCACTAGATAACAAGTGATGATGAGTATTTTCAGGGTTTATTAAGCTACACTTCTTTACTGGCTTTCTAGACATTCTAAATGCTGCTGTCGCGGCGTTACCACACGCCAGACCAGTCATAGTGGTAATTTCTCCGTGCATTCTAGAAATCTTCGACTCAATATAAAGGCACAAGGAAATTGCGCTTGTAGCTCCAACAGAGCGTGGTAAAACGAACGTTTGACTACTCAAATAATGTGTACGCGTGTCAGTATTTGTATGCATTGGGTGTTGTATTGGGTATTGCGCAGTTACGCCTGCAGTGCATTTAAAATATATTGTTACAATAAAAGGTGCTGTTATTTTCTTAGATACTTCAATGCGTTAACTGGATTGTCTTCCTTCAAGTAAATTTGGAATCTTAAGTGTTTAACAGGCGTGGTGTTTCGAAACCTAGATTTTCTGTTTTAAGCACGTTTTAAATGTGGAAGGTGTATCTACAGGACAGCTAATCAGCGCATGCTGTAAGAAGCATATTTTAGTTTTATTTTGGCCTCTTGTGGTGGCTACGTGAATATTAGTATTATTGCATTACCTTTGTATATATATATATATATATATATATATATATATATATATATCTGTGGCTTGCCGAATGGCGACCGCTTATCTTTGCGGCCTGACTTTTCGCCCTCAAGAAGAAAGATGGCAGCGTGAGGCCCATCTGCATGCTCATCTGCAATCCAGAGGCTAGCGGCAAAAATCGCAAGGCAGACATCTCATGTGCTCTTGGTGACCATCAGCTTGGGTTTGCGACACCGGGAGGATGCAAGGCCGCAGTGCATTCGACTCGGTCCTTTTTGGAGTCACGCTCTGAAGCTACACTTGTGTTCAAGCTTGATTTCAGGAACGCCTTTAACAGTATTCGAAGGGACCATTTGTTGAGTGCGGTGAAAGCTTGGGCCCCAAGCATGTTCCACCAGGTGGAACTTGCTTATAAGGAGCCATCCTACCTTCTTCTGCCGCAGGATGTCATAATGTCGCAGACTGGGGTACAGCAGGGCGACCCAATGAGCCCGCCGCTGTTCTGCCTGGCTGTCAAAGAGTTAGTTGACTCTCTCGAGTGCCCGCTAAACGTATGGTACTTGAACGACGGTGTACTGGGTGGCGCCCCCGATGCAGTTCTGAGGGACATCCACAAAATCATCGAGTTCGCTGAACGGAGCGGCCTGGCTCTAAACCCTGCGAAGTGTGGGGTCCATGTTGTAGGAGGTTCTGCGGACTCTGAAGTGCTGGAGGCTCTCCCAGGGTGCAAGACTGTCGGCACGGATTAAGAGTTTCTAGGCGTACCCCTATTACCGCAAGGAGTTCCGGCCGCCCTTGAGAGGGTGGCTGGCCAAACTAGAAAATGCGATGTCACGCATTTACTTGGTGGGTTCTCATCGAGGCCTCTTTTTTCTGAGATCTTCCTTTTCGGCCCTACGTCTCAACCTCTTGTTTCGAGGTGCATATTGTTCACTGGCGTCCGGACTTCCTGAACGACTCAACGACAGCATGCCGGCTACAGTAGAGGCGTTGCTGAACCTCAGTCTATTCACGGGTGCACGCCAACAAGCTCTAATCCCCGTTCTTTGGGGTGGCCTAGGGTTACCTGATGCGAGTGTCCTATCTGAGATAGCTCTGGCAGCTTCTCTACACAGGTCTATGCAACAGGCTAGAACCCTTCTTGATTCGGCTGCCCTCACAGACTTAGAAGCCCGATTGGAAACAAGCCGCCGTAGAGTAGTTGCCCTGTGCGGTCACGAGCCCGCCGAAGCTGGACACCAGAAAGAATGGTCAACAGCTTTATATGAGCAAAGGGTCGTAGACCTCATTGCAGGATGCACGACGGACGCCGACAAGGCCAGGCTGCGCGCCGTCTCCTCCAAGGGGGCGGGCGCATGGCTACATGCCATTCCCTGTGCCCGGATCGGGACCCTGTTAGATGATGAGTCGGTGAGGATTGCCGTCGGACTTCGTTTGGGAACAGATATTGTACACACTCATACCTGCGTCTGCGGAGACGTCGTCGGGCCAGACGGACGCCACGGGCTGTCTTGTATCGTCAGCGCAGGTAGGCGAGCAAGACACCAAGCCCTGAATGAAACCTTCAGTCGAGCTTTAGGATCCAGTGGTCTGCCGTGCGTCCTTGAGCCCGTCGGACTAGACAGGGAGGGCGGCAAGAGACCTGACGGGCTGACCTTAACTCCGTTCGAGAGCGGATGCATGCTGGTTTGGGACGCGACAGTTACTGACTCATCAGCCCCTTCAATGGTCAGTGCTGGCGCGGCTCGGGCTAGTCATGCTTCGGCTCTCGCCGAGGCAGGCAAAGTTAGAAAGTACCAGAACATCGGGTACCCGTACAGGTTTTATCCCCTTGCCTTCGAGACCCTTGGCGGGCCCGGTCCATCCACTCGAAGTTTGCTACAAAAGGTCGGGAAACGCCTGATTCTAGCCAGCGGAGGCAAACGAGCGGGTGATTTTCTTAGACAGCGCCTGTCGCTGGATGTGCAACGGGGCAATGCGGCCTCGGTTCGGGGCACTCTCCAGAAATGGCTGGTCCCTACAATGGACCCCCCGTAACGGTGCACACGTTCGCAGGGACCCTATTGTCATGTTCCCACCCTGAATGATTCATTACATTGAATAAATAATAATAATAATATATATATATATATATATATATATATATATATATATAATAAATCAATATATATTATATATATATATATATATGAAAAATGCACATACATAACTTCGCATGGTTCGACTTGTCTTAGTCAGTGTCACCTGAATCGCACACGTTTGACTTACTCGTTCTTTTCACGCTGGCCAACCGCACCTGATCAGCCAGCCGGTCAGCTAGTTGCGTGCTGGCAGGCCCAATTAATTAAAAGATGCCACATCGAGTAACAAGGCGGGAAAGACGACGACGTCGACGACTACATCACTTGTTCGGACCCAAATCTGCAGTTAGGGACGCTGCGATTGGGACTCTCAAATGGCCACTGCCTTAACAACAACAACAGCAGCAGCAGCGCCAGCGGCAACAGTTGCGGTTGTGACAGACTCGCAGACATGTCACTCTCTTGCCCGTTGCCCTTTCAGCCTCGTGTCTTCTTTCGTCTTTCCCCCCACCACGACCTCTCTTCCGAATGCTTTTGTTCCTTTGCCTATACGTCGTTGTTTGCCGTTATCGTGGAAGAGGTATCCAGTCGTCTTTGTGTCGCTCTGTCTTTCAGGACGTCCTTGTGCGACTGCAGGACGAAAACAACGACGTCGACGACGACGACGATGACAACGTGTGTCCTGTTACTCACTATTAGTGCGCTGATGTCGCTCGCAAGGCGACCATTCGCTCCTGCCCGGCGGGACTCTCTCTCTTTTCTATTCCCTGGTTTGCCTGGCTGTCAGTCACTCGATCAGAAGACGGCTAGCGGCGGCCGTAGTGGCGTGATGGCGGGGCGGGACGGGGTGGGTCGAAGGGGAGCAGGATCTTGGTTGTCATGACAAACCGGGCACTCCCAGACTTGAAGGAGGCCTCTGCTGTTGCTTCTGTTGTTGCTGTTGTCGTTGTTGTTGGTGGTGGTATGGGTGTTGCTGCTGCTGTTGTTGTTGTGGTTGTTGTCGGTGGTGGAATGGGTGTTGCTGCTGTTGTTGTCGTTGTTGTCTTCATTAGAGTTGTCGTCGACCTCTCTGTCGTACCCCTGTGCTGTCGTCGAGACCGTTGTCCACGTCGACAGCCACTAGTCGATAAGGAAAATTCCCCAACGCCGCGAAATCCCCTCCGCCTCGCTTCCCGCCCGAGTTAGCGCCCTGGTTCTGTCCTGCAACGCCAGCCTCGTCTACCCCGATTGAATCCACTGGGCAGAGAGACGACTGAACCCAAAGGGGTGGTCGACGGACAGCGTGGCGTGCCATAGCCAGACAAAGCAGTGCCAACAAAGCGAGCTCCCGGTTGAGCTTCACGGTGACCACGTCCGTCCATTGTCGCCGTCGTTGTTGTTGCAGTTGTTGTTGTTGCGATTGTTGTTGTTGCTGTTGCTGTTGTTGGTGTTGCTGCTGTTGTTGTTGCTGCTGTTGTTGTTGCTGCTGTTGTTATTGTTGTCTGAGCTGCGACGTTTTCGTTTTCCCCTCGATCAGTAAAGCAGCAGCAGAAGCAACGACGCAGGCAGACTTATCCTGCGGTTCCCGGCCGCCTTGTCGATCAAGCCGACAACCCCGCGAACTGTGAAACTGATTTTCCCTTCGGGAAAGTGTGCACTTTGCCTTAGGGTACAAGCGCGGTTCACGCTGTTGACATGGACGCTGTTGGATGCGATGCGTGTAGGTCGACAGGTGACCGTAACGACGCCTAACTGAGTGAGGCCTAAGCCACAGACAGACGTAGGTCACCATATTGTCTGCACCTGCAATCTTACGATAACCTCGTCGTCTCGCCACCGAGGCCGCGACAGTATACATTGATTCGCCAGCACACAAATCCGTGACTAGTTAGCGTATGCGTGGCACACATATATGTGGGTGAGTGAGGGAAAGCGTTTGCATTGTATAATTGATTCTCTTTGGTCACGTGCTCTCTCACGTACCGGGTACTAACAGTAGACATTGGCAGCTGTTCTTACGGCAAGCCAGCCAGCCAACCAACCGCATCAAAGCCAATTTCGAACGCCTCACATGACCCTCTGCCCTAACGGCCAAGGTCAGACCAGGGCCAAGGTTAAAAATCGTTTTTCCTTCTGTGCTTCTTCGACAACGAACTATGGGAGTCCGCTAGGGAATGCTACTGTCGTCGGCTTGGGCCTCGCTCCTGTTTCTTTTCTTTTTTTTCTGTTTCGCATGGATGGTAGCACATCGGAATCTCGTTACATCGGCGTCTGTCTCTCTCTCCCGCAGTGGCGAACTCAAATTACGTCGCCACACAAGTACAACTGCTGAGGCCTTAGCGTAGCGCCACTGCGAAGGAAAGACTGCGTCCACGAGATACGGTACGCACGACTGCCCTCGTCACCTGCTACCTGCCTTCGCCACCCAGCCACACCTCGAGGCTTCGGCCGCCGTAAAATGTTGTATTCACAGCTGAATCTCACCTGCATATCACACAATCCTGCTAGATCGCATGTCTCGTTCCACCGGCCGGTGGGACAGATGCGAATTGCATCCAATTTTTCTACAACCTTACACACAGACATTCAAGGCAAGGAAACGACGTTTTTAAATATGATCAGCAAACTAAGCGAGCTACATGACCTAACTCTTTTTCTTTCCTGTGACGCCGTTCTCTATTCGCTTCATCCACAAGCAGGTTTGTGCTCTTGCTTTAAATATATATATATATATATATATATATATATATATATATATATATATATATATATAGATATATATATATATATATAAATAGAAAATAACCGCCGCACAAAGTCGAGCATGTATATAGATAAGGGGGAGTCTGCTTTACCAGTGCGATGTAGGTGTCACTAAAAGCAGCTAACGTGGCTCGTTAGCAAATGCGGGATTGGCTAGGTGGGCAAGCCGTATTTAAGGCTATATCCATTTTTTAATTTAGAGAAATTGGATTTTTTTTACTAGCCTGGCTGGATTGCTTCTCGTTGCTGGCTTCATTTGCTTAGTATCTCTGTGTTGCCGATTAGAAGTCCCTTGGTCTAACTGATAAAGAGCGTTTTGAAACAAGTTGATTGAGGAGCGTCTTGAAGCTAGTTTTTTCTTCTAGGTCCAGCTAGTTTTTTCTTGCCCGTGCAATGCTGCACACCAGAGTTCTGACTGCGGACGGTGTTTAACTGGTCGATATTCATCGCCGAATGGTGGCTGTATACGGTGGGGACTGTAGCGTTTGACCAGTCACTGAAAAAGTGGAGTGTCCGCCGTCGTGAAGGCCGGGAGTGTTTGACCTATGAGACACAGTAATCACGGTCGAACTCATCAATAAGGTGAACGACCTAGTGAGCAGCAATTGGTGCGTCCCAATGCGAATGCTGGCAGTGATGGTCGCGACCAGCGTTGAAACAGTATGGACAATTGTGCACGATATGTTGGGCTACCGGAAGGTATGCGCGCAGTGGGTTCCAAATAAGCTCAGCACAACGCAACACAACTTGAGGAAAACAGTGGAGGTCGGACTCTTCTCACAGCTGTTGAATTTTTGCAAAACCGGGAATTCTTCGGCTCGTAAAAAAGTGAAATAGTTGTGCTCAGGCCGGTGATCATTTGTGAATGACTTCTTATATCTGCCTTCAATAAAACTACAAAAAATGCAGTTGCCCTGATTAGTTGCGGTTCTAGCCCTGCCCAAACTTGCCCTTCACTGGCAGCTGCCCGTGAGTTGATGCCTTTTGTAGACTTGGCAAACGGTGGATTGTTTCGGATTAAGGCCCATTCTGGCGTGATATCAATTTGTCAGCATTTGTTGTCGGCTCTTCCCCTGAGAAATGTCAACTATGCCTAAAGTGAAATTGATGAGTGATGCAATTTTGTGTCCGGAAGTGTATATGGAGCCAGTAGGATTTGAGAAGTGCACTCATACAATCTGGTAGTGAAGTAAATACTACGTTGAGATCTTGCATTTACTGTTGGTTTATTTACGATTTTACCTATTTTTATAGAATTCGCTAGCCAGCCTGGTCACGACCCAGCATATTTATTTAGTCCACTTTACACCGAGCAAAGTCAGCACATAATTATGTTTAATTACATATTGGTACAACGGCACGAAATAATCGATATAGCAAAGACTCAACACGAGAGCATTATATGCAACGATTGTAATACGCTTTATGCCTTAGACTTGATAACATGTTCTTGGTAACACTACTAGATACAGTAAACCCTATCTAAGTGAAATCATTTTCACGTACTGTAACTGTTCTGCCAATATGAATCGATGACAGAGAGAATACGACTAGGTGTAAACTTCGCAATCTATCCAACGTTGTCCTTATTTATTTTTCTTATCGATGTTCATTCATTATATATATATATATATATAGAGAGAGAGAGAGAGAGAGAAAGGAGTTACTATTATGTTAATAGTAATAACATAATAATAAATCATGTGTGCATCTTTTTTCCTTATTTTCCGCGATCGGTTCGACTATGTGATTCTCTATTCAACGGAGTGGGAGCAAAATTACGATGTACGCAGGCGAATGAGGTACGCTTTGAAGTGACGACCTCAAAGGATAGCTTTTCTAGCTAACCTATAGCAAAGCACGGTCCTCATTACCTAGAGGCGTCCCTAGCGTACGTAGAAGAGACAGAGGCCTGTTATCAGTATTAAGTAAAGCTTTGCGTAAGCGCATTTCTCACCCGTTTTCTTCGTATGCTTCTTGCAGGTGTCGGATCCACCACTGGGGGGGAAACTACGTCTCGAAGCATGCTAGATAATTTATTCCTATGACACCTTCATATAATTTCACCCGTTTGACATTTTCTTCTTATTGTATTTAGATAATATTCTATATGCTTGCAGAAAGCTTGCACTGCGGTTTTTACTTCGACGACGGATTCTTTTCCAGGGGCCACCACTGCTTGATCTATTTTGCTGACAATAATAAACGCCATGGTGACCGACTCCCGAGTCAAAGTTGACGACCTCTGAAAAAATCAGCCGAGACTAAGTTGTATGTATCTATGTAGTTTGGCTAAAAGGGTCCACAAATTCATGGTGCAATTCAAAATCATCTGCTCACTGCCAGCGTGCAGGTGACTCCTTTGCCGACGTAAGTTGTGTAGCAAACTAGTTCTAGATAGAAGTCAAGCGTGTCAAGCGCCATCTCCATTACCTTGCCGTGACCTTGCCTCGGGCCAATGAAAGCAACGCCAATATGAAGTAGCCGCTGGCTCTATATTTTCGCAGTTTCTGCACTCGTGCATCGCAATAGCGAGCAAATATTTCATAACTTCTAGCTTCGTATGGACACGAAACGTTTACCTACCTGATCGCTACAGAAGATTAGAGCAAATACACACCTACACCGACGACACGCACCCACTAATGGTCATGATACTCGCCGCGCGCCGGCAAAATCAAATCGAAACCGGAAATGGACAGGGTCGACTTCCGGCTGACACGTTCATACACAGCCGCACGCATACTCACAAGCCTACATACATGTACTGGCAGGTGCTGCTATTTCCGCTTCGAAGCAGCGCGCGCGAATTTGGCGATGCGGCAGGCGTCTGCAGGGAGTAAGGACCAAAACTCTACTGTAACGCGAACATAACACGGGTGGCCTGCGTAGCTAGGACCACGGTTACCTTGATCTGACAGCATCGCGAACAACAGAATGTCGAGAAGAATTTGATGCAGCAGCGAGCGTTTGCCTGACGCATGGCGACACATCAAGTCCGTTACCTGGATGATACAATTTGTGTTACTTGTTAGTGTAACAATACAGTCAGAACAAACAATCAAAACGAACACACGTACGTATTGGAGATTATTGAGAGAGAAAGTCTTCGCTGATGGCTAAACATGAGTTCGCTATTCCTAAACATGAGCTCCGATACACCGATGATATATGTCACATGATTTATTTACACACCAAATTGGGTAAAATATACAATAGTACAATCGATATCACTACAGTCTCGTAATGATATTAATATTAAAAATTGCTTAGTGCCAGCTTTGTTAGAGAGGGGATTGCATTGCACTCAATGCCATGATATCTTACACATATACCATAACAATATTTACAAACACATGTGTCACAGGGTTCATGGCAAGCGTCTTTCTGACATAGAAGGTGGTGAAAACCGTGCACAGCAAAGCGGGCGGTTATGTGTCTGTTTGTCCTGCTCGTGCCCTTCCATTCTGACCTAACCATTGCATCTGTCATATAAAAAAAAAAAATATATATATATATATATATATATATATTCGGTAAATACAAAAAAGTATTTAACATATTACACAATAAAAAAGTAAAAACAATAAAATGTTTTTTGTTATATCTTGACTTAGTCTCCTTGGAGCTCTGCACATGTATTCCAGCGGCGTTAAAGTTTTTCTGAACATATAAAAAGTCTCAAGGCAAGGAAATGTACCTTACCTAGCATGCGATCCACATACTGTGCGGGCGATATGCCGTGCCTAGAATGTGCTCTGCATAGCTATCTAGCTGGATTTCACACGATATTAGATATAGATTCACAACTTACTACCAGTCATTAAAGGATTGGCTCAGCTGTGACGCAGTTCAATCTCACACTCACAGGGACGCGATACAAATATTTAAGCAATTCCAGACTAAAAATGCATGTGCAAAAATGCATATTTGCGAACATTTGAAACGCACACTATCTCCTTAGCATTGACGGCTTT
The DNA here is from genome assembly GCA_003439945.1 of Dermanyssus gallinae. Lineage (NCBI taxonomy): Eukaryota > Metazoa > Arthropoda > Arachnida > Mesostigmata > Dermanyssidae > Dermanyssus > Dermanyssus gallinae. The sequence goes on from QVRM01000912.1 coordinate 26,109, forward strand.
CATGCTAGACGATCATTACTATTTTTCTATAGTTGAGTCTTTCGGAGAGAGAGATAAATCACAAGAGCCCACCGAGGCTTGCCATTGCCACGGATCCTGCTCAATTGGGAAGGCCCCGCTCTGCTCAACCCGTGCACGCATATCCTTCGGGCTCCCTACGATGCTGCACCTGTATCTGACAGGTGGCGGTCATTATCCGGTCGTTTTTGCACCTCACTGTTTGCCCTGAGGTGTATATAGATATATAATACACAGTACTACCCATACTAGTGGTAGTGATCTTAGTATCCGCAATTGTCACTGTCACCGCGTGGCGTGCCAGCGAAAGGTGATAACACAAATATAAGGCACAGTTTTCTCTTTGATTGGCATAGGTCAGTCGAAATAAGCCAGTGCCACGTTTGCAGTTGTAACCCCCATTCTAGATGGTGATTGCCCAAACTAACAAGCGGATAGCAAATGTTTGTTTCTAAGCACACAACTCTACACATTGAAGCATTAACGACAAACTAGATGAGGTTCGACTCCACTTGTGTTTTGCGATTAGATAAGTTTATATATATATATATATATATATATATATATATATATATGGTGTGAGTCCATATCGTGGTTGTCAAAGCTATAACAATGTATATATATAGGGTTTACTCCGCGTAACGATGATCAGAACATTGATGGTCAGCTGACCTAGTAAGATGTTTTTATGTTTCAAAAAAATTGTTAAAATGCGCAAAAGGGGCTAGTACAGGCTCACTTTCTGTACGTTCGCTTTTGCTGCTTTAGCGCAACCATCTACAAATACGTGTGCGGCTTTGCTATAATATAGTCATTATTTCAAATATGGACATTGGCCTCAGCAACGCAATTGGCTTTGAAGTAACGTATTTTAAAGCTCCCTTTGAGCCGTTTTGAACCGAGAATTTAGCCAACCTATTAAGCCCTGGATGGACCCGCTAGTGATCCCATTACTTGGTATGCTAAACACCCACCCACCAAAAGCACTTTGAGATACTGCGGTAACTGCATTTGCATAGTAAACGCCGGTACTGCCTTCGCATTCTATAAGACCTTTGACTTTCTAGATCTATTAAAACGCCCATGACCTTGAGGCTGCGTGCTTAGAGTATACGGGAGAGTCAGCTCTTCGTCTCCGGGCAGTTTTCTTGCATAGCCTCTTGAGTTTCAGACTTCAGCGCCGAGATACCTATACATCTGCTAGAACTATACATCGAAAGAAGCAGAAACTCACGCACACGATGTGTGCTTAGTGTCTGCATAGGAGGGCTGGTTGTCTCGCAATTGCACATTTTGTGCTCCTATGTCGGGGAAAAACACCAGTGTCACAAATTGTAGTAATTTCACTCTCACCCTTAAACAAGACTTCTCAGACCCCACGTTTCATTGAAAAAAAACATTTGCTTTAACGAGCTCTAAATTCCATTTATCGACCTTCAAAATGTTTCGTTATACACTTTATATATATATATATATATATATATATATATATATATTCATACGCGCTTTATTTACAATAAAGGAAAAATATATATTCCAAGAAAATCACAACATTCAAACATAGGTTCGGGTTGCTCTCCAAGGAAACAGGGACATTACAATTTCCTTTTTCGCTATGCATTTCGGTTCGTAGCAAACCTTAGATCGCGTATGCGAATGTCTACAGTTGAATATTTGACAACATAATTCTTTATTTTATATGACCTTTTGTAATGCAACTTTATCAAAACATTTATTTAAAACATTCTGCAGTAATTGTCGATCCTTCTCTTTGCTTGAAAACCATGCAGGGGATGCATACGTCAGTACTGGGTTATATATATATATATATATATATATATATATATATATATATATATATATATATATATATATGCATGCAATATCGACCAAGTATGAATGTGAGCTATGCGGAAAATCGTGTGATCTGTATCATCGTCAACAGTGTACAAGAGCAATATTGCTGATGAAAGTCATGCAGATGAGCTGTAGCACAAATGTGCATATACCAAAAATTGGTTAATAAAAAATACATTCAATATATATATATATATATATATATATGTCAAACTTGCTATGTACATTTTTTAACGTTATTTTCTCCTTTGTCGGCAGCTTCACTAGAGAATCCGAACTTACCGCTGTATACGTCCCTACCATTATTTGGCCTTCCTTGTGTCATACAGCATGGTGCTGTACAAATAAAAACAAATGATAAACTAACAATTATGACTGGGTTTGCAATACAAATGGATTTCATATCAAGATATGGGTTGCATGAAATATTGACCGAGTGTGAATGCAAGCTATGCGAAAAATCGTCTAATCTGTATCATCTCCAACAGTGTACAAAAGCAATATCGCTGATGAAAGTTATGTAGGAGAGCTGTAGCACACATGAGCATAAAGCAAATACTGGTTAATAAACAATACATTATATATATATATATATATATATATATATAGCCAAACTTGCTATGTACATTTTTTAACATTATTTTCTCCTTTGTCGGCAGCCTCACTAGAGAATATGCAAATCTATCGCTTTATAAGTCCCTACTTGTTTAGCCTTCGTATTGTCGTACAGCATAATGCTGTACAAATAATAAACAATACTACAAATAATAAACAATGACAAACTAACCATTTAATAATAATTAAAACGCGTGTATAACCGTTTGCGCAGTTATGTTGTTTTCCTTTCGACCGCTAGAATACTTGTTAATAAGACAATCAAAGGTGTGTTTTAGGGAGAATAGTCTTTATAATTCCCAGTTTGTTGCTCTTAAGAGCACTTATTGCAACGGAAACCATAGATGTTTAATATTAACACAAACCATCTTGTATATACTGTGTTTGAGTGGAATGATATAATTAAATTAAAATCATGGATTAAGGACATCATGCGTTATAGACGGTGCATCGATCTTCGGGCACCGAGTTGCTAAACATTTTACAGGACTGGACTCTTCTTATACATTGAGTACACACGACAGAGTTGCACGATATGCGAGACCTATAATGAGTGCCATCTATAAAGCCATATGAGTGCTATCATGTGATCATTTTCAAAATGATATACGTTAAATCTATAAAGTCGGTGTTTCTGATTGTGGGTTAGTTGCGTATTTAGTCAACTTATTTGTGCTCAAACTCTGTGAGTAGGTGGCTTTATGGCTGTGTAAGTCTTACCTGTATACTACATAATTCTCATTTTAAAAGTATTTTTTTCTAACGTCTGGAGTACAACAATTTGGGTACGCGGGCGTTTCCAGTTATTTTACCCTAGGCTTGCTCAAGGTTTGATGCTTGGTGAAGTTTGAACTAAAATATAGAATACTTCAGCTAGCCACTAAAATTACGCATAAAATGACACGGGTTTTTTACTAAAAAGTGCTGAGCTTTAAAATATAACAGGAAGGGTACTCAACACAAATGTTTGTACGTTTGTTTTCTCAGGTAATATTGTTTGCGATTCTGATAATGCATGGTTATTGCTGATGTTTAAGTATCATTTTATGCAAGCCGATATCTTATTTATCATTAAACTCGTGTCACAGATATTTAAATTTTACAGAGTAAAGTTCTCAAATTTAGGAAGCTATAAGGTGTTCTTCAATATGGGAGTTATACCAATCAGATAGCTAGACTCGCATAGAAGCTTTTCCCAAAGCGATTAGTCTGAGGTAATTTATACAAAAAATTGAAAACCTATAAATTGTAATTGGATGCATGCATGGAACGGATCAGTATGGCTGGAAGAACTCGTCGCTCATATTTAGAGGTCGGCCTAGATGTACCTGTACAAGTGGAGAGCAAATGATTATTTTCAAAAGAACTTAAAGTAAACAGGCATGCACTTAGCAAATATATC